>WYDI02002601.1:0-55923 GCA_009867235.2 Psittacus erithacus
TATTATTTTTTCTGGTGGATTTTTATTATCTACCAGAAAATGTAATTATAAAAAAAAATCACCAGAAAAAATAACAGCAATTATGAAAAAAAGAGGGAATAAAACCAGCTTCCAGTTCACTCGCTGGGATTTATTCTAAATATAGCCCAAGCCATTTTTATCACGTCTGAGAAACAGAATACTTTTCTGGGTTGTAAAAGAATCGTACAAGTTTGAAAGAAAAGAGAAAGGGATGAGCCACGAGTGTAACCTCATTTTGTTCCTTTCTCCTTTTCATCTTTGTTCCATGTTCCATTCCCAATAAAATCACTCATTTATAACCAAATCCCTGGCTGCTGGCACAGAGGCAATTTAAATTTTTGCCTATTTTTAAAAACCCAACTTATAACCTGCAATCACTACAGTAATTGATTAAATATCACAAGCAAAGCAAAGTACCTATTTGACAGCTCCTATTCATGGTCACATACCTTCCCCGAAGACAGGTAGTTAGATAATTAAGCAATCCATTTCGCTGCATATATGCTATATACAAAAGAAACTGACACACAATGAATCTTGCTAAGCTTTTGTTCAACATATGAAATACTGGATAATCACCTTTTTTATGAAAGCACTTGACCTTTAAATTGATATCCCCCCAAAAAAGATGGTAATCGCTACTCAAAGAGATATTGAATGCACTACTGCTAATCCAGACGATCACTGCCCATTAGTCATTCTTAGATTTTTTTCAAATCTAAAGGTGAGCATTTGATTATAACAAAGAGAAAAAGAAAATACTATTTAGGTTGCTATGAATGCTTATAGTTTTCTCCCTGCAAATCACAGTGACAATCAGAGTTATAGACTGTAACATGAATATCATTTACACATTTGATCCTTACTCAGAGAGCAGCTTTAAAAGCTTTGAATGACATAAAGCAAGATTATCAGTGACAGTGCTTTTAAATATTATACATGCTGCCTGTATCACAAGTGTTTTTCTTTAGCAGCTGATGAGTATTATATTCTTTTGTATAATACATTGGAAATAGAATTCTTTTCCTCTGTTCGGGAAAAAAGTAAGAAAAATGTTTAAACACAACAGAGAAACTGCCAAGCCTTCTGACAAAAAGGACACAAAAAGCTAATCTTTCTTTTTATTACATTTTAACTCTTTCCCTGTTCACTTTCTATGTGACATTACCAATCCTATGCGGCATTCCAGAAATTGTGTTTCAACTACAAGGTAACTAGATGGGCTGGATAACCATGCACAGAAGGAAGCGGTTACCAGGTCAAGCTCCACCTGGGGGCCAGAGGCAACTGTGTAGCACCAGCATCCATCCTGGGACCTGAGCTGTTTCACACCCTCAGCAGTTACCAGGAGATGATGGAGAGCACTTTCAGCCAGTTTGCAGTGACATCAAGCTGGGGATCTGTCGATACATCCCCAGCCTGGGGCTGCTCCTCAAAGGGACCCAGCCAGGCTAGAGGAAAGTGTAATTCAGCAAGGACAAATGCAAAGTCTTGCCCCAGGAAAGAAGAGCCCCTGGGCTTGGTACAGGCTGGGGGCATGCTGGCTCTGCAGAGAAGGGAGCCACTATATGTTTCCCACAATACATATATATAACCAAGAGCAGATCAGAAACTGTATTCTTACAGTAAAAATCTTCTCCAAGCACAAAACTGAAAAATCTTTATGAAGAAAAAAACCACAATATGTTTTTACACTTGTTTATTTTAAGCCTTTTAAACTTCATGGCTATTTCACCAAGATACATGTGACAGATTACCTATTGAGTTTTTTGCACTACAGCTTACATTTAACATACTTGGGCTTGAAGTAAAAATTACTAGAAAATTCTTTCCATGTAAGAAGACAACCTAAATGACCTTAAGGGTCTGGCCTTCAGATCCAGTAATCTGCATTTTCAAGCAGACCCTTTCTCATCATATGCTCCTGAAAATCTTCATGAATGTTTTGCCAATGTCAGTGCCCAGACACATTAACTGCCAGCCAAACTCCATTCAGTCTGATCCTCTCCCTCATTTACATGAGACCTAATACCTGCCCTATTGTTTATAAATCGTAATGCAGAGCACAGTATACAAATTTGACTTGGTTTTCCTGCAGGATATGTTTTGTTCCACCCCTCTCATAATCTGATTTTAGGATGTATTGACATGTTCCATATCAGCATCTCTGTGTTGGCTACTGCAGGCACTTGTATAGCCAGCCTCAAAAAGAACCAAATTCCTTGGTAGCTGGTGGTAGTTGCAGTAGTTCCTATCCTCTATCCTAAGACACGGATAACTGCTGGAGCACCTCCTCCAGGGAGCAGAGGGTGGCCAGCTGTGGCTACTACAGGTGACCCCTACAGATGTCGGTTACCCACCTTCTACCAAGGTCAAAACTGTACAGCAGGATCAGCCATACCCTATTAAACAGCCAAAATTCAGGGAGACTATTTCTGTCCCAAGGTAGAAGTGACTAAAGCTAACCCAGAATTTTACTCCCTGGCTTTCAGAAGAACTGGCAATCAACACATAGACAAGCTTTCTAAGTCAATGCATTACTACTACGTAAAAGTAAATGATTTAGGTAGAAGCTAAATAATCCAATCAATGATTTAGGTAGAAGCTGAATGCCTAAAGACAAAATCGTAGCTCCTAATCTTACTAGGTATCTTCCCAACTCAGCTGAAAGTTTCCCCTCATATCTGAAGCTCTGTATTGAGATATCTGTAGGGCTTCCCCAGTCAGAACAGCTCAGAAACTCTCTGGAAGCCATGGTGAAAAACAGCAGACGTATTTTTTCAGACCTATAATGATAATCTGCTGCATGAAAGGGAATCAATATCTCCAGATCCAAAGAGCACCTGGCACCAATGTGCTACAGCTGTTAAGAGTTCACCTTCAGGATAAAGTCTAAGGTCAAAGACCTCACCATCACTCGAAAATGACAAATATTTGTTGCACCACCGCTTTGCAGAACTAAGCATTATGCCTTTAATTACTCTGCTTTTGTCCCTCCTCTTCCCTCCTGCGCAACAAAGCTTTGCCCAGGCTCTAGTCTCAAACTGCCTACCTCCCGCCAGTTACTGTCCATAACTTTTTGTGTGATGTTTCCATGGAAAATTGCTGCCATACAGACCCAGAAGCAGCTGATGAAGCAGTTTGTGTGAGACATCTATAAATAAATCACTAATCTTATTTCATTTGTACCAAAACCCCCATGATTACAAATTTGCTTTAGCAAATAGTGTCATCGTTTATCTTCACTGACGGCATAACCCAAAATGGGTCAGGTTTTCCTTCTTTCACACCATGAAAATATTAGCACCGCTGTTATTGATTGCTTGCAGTACCCTGTGCTTCACAGGGCTGGACTTTACAAACATCAGGGCAGTTTTTGCTCAGGAGAGGAGCAGAAGTTTTCATCTTGTCCAACATGAAAAGACCCTGGAAAGATAGTGGAGATATTCTGAAAACTTCTCAGGGAAAGAAAAGAGAAGGAGAATCTGAAATAAGATTTTAATTTATGAATCCCTACAACAGATGATTCTATATTTCATCATGTTATCCGTAAAATTTAAGTTCACCTTTATTTATTTCTGTCACTCACCAACTGCTCTTGCTTAGACCCCACCTGAAGTCCCTGTAGTCACACCCCTTCTAATCCATACCCACAAACATATACTGAGTTTGCATAACGGAAACAAGAAATCCAAGTGTGCAAACAGTCCCATAAGAAGCATTCATTAAACTCTTCTGAGACAGAAACTCAGATGCTGAAAGCACTCACAAACAGGCAAAGGGTTTTTTTAAGAAACTCAGCACTATTAAAAGATCACGATTTAAACAAGAAGTACATATAGCTATGAATAAATCTGGGATGCTTGGGGTTTTCTAACTGCACCTCAATCAACTGAGGTACAAAAGTAGGTGTCTGTTGCAGGCAGGTGATATGAAAATGTAGTCATTTCCTCTTCTAAATCCCTAAAGAGCCCTTTTGCATTTAAAAGTAAAATGAAATCACCCTACCATACTAATTTATTATTTACACCGATTATGCAGCTATTTTTCTATTGATGGGGCAAAATATTAAGCATAGATATATTTTGATGCTAAAACACTTGTAAAACTTAATTGAGAATACATGGATGGAATCAGTTTGAATAAAATCCTTTTATAAATTCTTGTATCATTGTTGCTTTGGTTTAAAATCAGGTCTTCTGTGGCAAACATTTTCCTGTGTGGGCAGAAGGACTGACCATGATACTAAGGGGAGGTTGGCCAATTTTAAGGAGCATTAAGTTTCGCACGTCAGATGTGTAAGACACATCTTAAATAGACACTTTCATCTTCTTCCTAAGTCTAATTCACAATTCTAAAAAAAAAGTTTCTTCCATAAAAATTCCTCCCATACCTTCAAACCCTAAATACTTCTGTTCGGATGGGATGATTCCATTTTTGGAGATGCGTTTTCTCTCTGCGCTGACTAAAATTGCTAAGATCAAATTCTAAGACAACTTTTAAATAGCTAAAGCTGGAGCAATAAATCCCACCCAGAACTGAGGAAAAGGTCAAGCCCAACTAACAACCAAAGACAACAGTAACACCACTAAAAACCACTGTACATGGAAACAGAAAACATTGCTCTGCTTAGATAGCCCTCTGGCTACTGTAACTCAGCATTTAAATCCAAACTGGATTGCTGCAGGGATTCTTCATTTTGCAACAGGAGAACATGGGAAAAGAGCATTTTCAAAGGCAAACCCAAGAGTTAAATGGTTTGCTCCTACTGACTTCCAGCAAGAAAAGAGCTTCTCACTGGGCTCAAGAAAGGCTTGATGGGAGACATCCAACAGAGTGACTGCAGGGCCCAGTTCCCCACAAAACACACGCAAAAAGAGCAGCAGAGATCAAGGGCATCCTTGTCCTCCTCTGGACAATAGTGAGCAAATAATTCTTTTTAAATACCTCTCAAAGGAGTCTGCCAAAGGAAATGTCTGAGACAGAGCTAGAAAATAAACTAGCTCTCCCCAGCCCCAGTACAAGGCCCTTTTCTCCAGATCATTGCCCTTCATCCTCCTCCACATCCTCCTTACTGGATTACTTTTCTTGTAACTGTATTGGGAATCTGAATTCCAAACCATGGAAACATTGAAGGTGTATCTGTGTGCATATGTGCAACACTTGTACATGCAGTCCTGTACCAAGAACCCAGCCAATGCCACAACAGGATTAGGAGTCACCAAAAAGCACAGTTGCTTCAAAGGCAAATAATGCTGGTAACATTTACACTACTGCAGTGGATCTGCGGATACAGATCACTACTCTGGCCCCAGTGATCCAGTCCATAGGTCCTTTCAGGCCAACAGCAGTTGAGAAACAAAAGTGAAAAAGGCAGAAGACTGTAAAAACCGTTCTGGAGGCCTGAAGGAAACAGAAGAGGCAGCCTCTAGTCCCTCTGCACCAACAGATTAATTAAACTTGGTAAAGAGATCCAGCCACAGAAACACAACTTTTACATAATGCTTTTGAGATACAGCCCTTCCCGCAGAACAAGCTGAAATAAATCCAGAGCAGCCACTTGTTTTTATTATTATTACTGTTTTACATTGCCTCTAAGAAACAGCAGCTGAGCTGCATTGTCAAAATCAGTGCCAGCCACAGAATGAGGGGTAGGCACTGCAGGATGTAGGATTCAGTATGTCACCAGGAACAGAGGATGCTCAGGGACACTGGGTAAAGGTTAATACAACAAATGGGAGGCAAAGGACAGTTGAAGGTAGAGAAGTTCTGTAGGAAGCAGAGCAGGAAACAGAGCAATTACAGGAAATGCTCTGGATACAATATGAAATATTTATCTTTCTGGTTCTTCTCATGTTTCCATATAGCCTCAGTAATCCAGACCAGGACCCTTTGGTTTAGATGCTATTTAGAGCACAGTGATGAAAGCAGATGGTGTAAACTCTACTGTGGCCTTGAAACACAGTTATCACATGTTAGCAGCTAGAAAATGTGGCACAGTAGGACAGTTAAAGGCACAGTATAACTTGCCATGGTTTGAAAGCCGCTTCACGTCTGCAATCTCACAGGAGGAATTAATGCAGTAATGTTAATAATAGATCCATTAGGAACTGCCAACTAGAAATGCACAGCCATGCATTCTTCTGCTTCTGCCAGGGCAATCTCAGCTGAAGAAGGTCCTTCCCTGCTACACATACAGCCCCTGGCTGTAGAGGATGGAAAAGCAGCTACACAGGACGTAGTTTGTGTGACGTTTTTTGGAGTATTTTACAGATAACATTTTCCAGGACCTGACCTAGGCCCTAAATGCTAACAGAGAGTAGGTAGTAGATGTAACATTACCAAAAGAGACTGCAAAATAGATGCCCTGAGGTGTGTTTACAAATGTATTCTCATAAAGGAAAGCACACCTTAAAAATCTTGGCCCTTTAGCAATGGCTTTGAAGGAAGAGCCAAGGCTTCCCCTCACATCAACATGCTCCCATGTATAGAACTTGGACTGACCTTATAACGTACATGTGAACACACATACTTGAGAGAACCCATCTTCTGACACCACTATTTAATTTATACCACAGGGACAAATTCTTCCCTTAGTGATGCTCGTGTAACACCAAAGTAACTCGGTCAACTGCAGTGGCCACGTACCGTTGTCATTACGAGTACAACGCAGGAAACACATGTAATGCAACATTGCTCTCCACTCCCCTTTTGGAGAATTTATTAGCTTATTTATTGATGTGCTAGCTATGGGGCCAAGGCTGTCACGAATGCTTGTATGGAGTCAACACCTTTCTGTAACAGCAGGGTGAGCAAGGAAATTCCTGGTTGTTAAACAGCCTACATCTGCAATACCAGACTAAAACAATCTCTCAAGTAAATGTATTCCTTGATCTAAAAACACACATTTCACATCCTATGTATCAATTGTCTTCACTCTCCTAACACAAACGACTGTGTCCTACACTCATTTACAGTAGCGTTAATCCAAAATAACGCCACCAAGTCATTTGAGGTACTCCAGATTTACACTGGTGTGAGTGAGAGCATTTGGCTCCCAGTACCTACAGCTGGAGATCCTCAGCTGGTGGAGATCATCACAGTTCTTTCAAGTCAATGCCTCTGAAATTAATGTAGTTATGCTGATTTACACCAGGTGAAGATCTGCCTTGTGGTTTCTGGCTTTAAATTCTCTTCCTGTCAGCCATCTCATTCCAAAATGGCTTCAATAGACAACTTCTAGCCAGAATTTCCTCTGCTATTTATAGGATTATCTCAAGAGTTTCTATGATAATCCCCATATTTCCATCTTTGTATCAGAGCCTATTCCAGGGTTGTATTATAGCCAAACTATTCACATATCCAGATGACACCATTCCTTCCTCTTCTTTTCCTTTCCCTATTTGGGGTGATTATTCAGAGGGGGAAATGTCTCTCACAGCCAAATCCTCAGCTGGAATAAATCAGCATAAAATTGACATTAGTGATTTACATCATTTAGTGATATAGAAGAAAAGACAAAAAAGAAAAAACCCCCTAGTTTTTACCAATGCAGTTTAAAATTAGTAACAGGTCTTTGTAATAATATTGAAAGAATATTAAAATGTAACCCATATGTACACCTTTGATGTGTGTTTTACTGGCTCAGCTAGGCATCATTTCCAGCTTGGAATGACAAAGCTTCTTGCTGTTTTGTTTAATAAAATCCTCAGTAATTCTGCCCTTAAATAGTCCATACTTACTCAACATACTTCACCTCAAGTGTACTTAAAACACAAAACCAAGGTCTTCCACAAACAAAATCTATCCTGTCGATTTCACACTTTCTTTTCATCCAGCAAAACATTAAATTCAACCTGTTGAAATAGGTCAGGTTTAACGGAATTTAAGCTTGCTATACAGAAGTGCCACGGGGGATCTCAGACATCAATTCTCATTCACACTCCAGAAATCTTACAGTAAATAATTTACCATACAATTTCCTATCAATCCATCCAGCTTTCTCTTATCTGTCCTTTCCTAATGTCTGTGCCCACTTACAAATATTTTATTCCTCTTCTTGCGAGCTGGATTTCCTCTACACCAAGTCCTTGTAAACTAGCAGTATCTGCGCAACTGTGATACGCTACACAAGGATCTTAATTAATAAAACAACCCAGATCAGAACAGAGCTGCACGCACAGCGGAGAGAGTTGAAAAGTAGAATCCCCTGCAGGGACAAACTCAGAGTCTGTGAAATCCTTCAGAGAATCAAAGCAATCTGCATCACAAGCACCTTCTCCCTGTACAGAAGTGCTTGCAGGAACTGCCAATTTCTACAAGTATATAAGTAAAAACAAAAGAGGTAACGCTGACTAGTGTGATTTCCACTTGTTAGACATGACATCTTGACACAGCCTTTTGGGGGAGATCTGATAGCCAGTGGCAGAGACTAAGTATGTAGGAGAAGCTATGTATTACCAAAGGCAATATCGAATACAGGCTCTTGAATCCAGTTCTTGCAGGTCAGCAAATGAAAGCCTTTCCCCCTCCACCACCACACACTCACTTTCTTCCCCAGGGCCAAAAAGGTTGGATTAACATTAGGCATTCCTGGCCTGGAAATTAGTTGTTACACGTTTTGGGGGGGTGAGGGGTTGGCATAAGGGCAGATCTCATTTCAAATAAGTATGTTTCCTCCTTTCATTTCCCTTCACCTTCCATGTGAGATAGCAAACCAGGATATCAGTATTCAAAGTCCATGTCAAAGATTAAATTTCGTACAGTTTATACTACTTGAAATCAGGTTATTGCTTTATCTTTATGGAGATGAATCCAAATTGAAAACAGACAACCTGGAGGAACCGTGTGGATGCCAGACTCACAAGAGCAGGCATTTAAGTGAGAATAGTGTGTATTCATGCTCATAGTTTCTTATTCAGCCGAAGGAGTGGCAAGTCAGTACACGCAGAAGTCCAGTGAGGCCAACAAGTAATGGCTGATAAATTCC
Source organism: Psittacus erithacus (assembly GCA_009867235.2). Classification (NCBI taxonomy): domain Eukaryota; kingdom Metazoa; phylum Chordata; class Aves; order Psittaciformes; family Psittacidae; genus Psittacus; species Psittacus erithacus. Next base: position 9,011 of record WYDI02002601.1, read on the forward strand.
TATAGAAAAGGTAACTATATTCCCTCTTTCTGCGGCTCCATCACCGGGTAAATTCATCTTCTTTTCACTTAATGGGATAAAAGTCACTTATTCTGTTGACCTGACTGGAGTTAGACCAGGGATAATTTGGCCAAAACCAAGCAATGACACACAGCAGGATTATTTCAGGGTGTAACTTCTGGCTCAGGTTGCTTTCTAAAAGCTGCGTAAGACTAGTCAATAACAAGACAGAACCCAATATGCAAAATTCAATATGATTTCAGATAAAGTAATGATACACAACATAGTATAAGATGTACATACTTCATTTACAAGCTGACACTCCTTAGTTATGTAGCTAGATCACTCTATTAGCTAATGGGTATTAAGGATCAAATCAATAAAACTAACCCAATAAGGAAGATGAGCATAACAGAGGCTAATATTAGTAGGCTGCTGTTTAAAGTGTTTGAGTCAAAACAGCTTGCCAGAAAGAGATCCCCAGAAATCCCTGTGAACTACAACGTAGCTTGATAAGAGTCTAGGCTGGAATTCGCAAAGTGTATGTAATTTTGATGTAACATCTTATCTCTGAAAACACTGAGGGTAAAATCTTGATTCCACTTAAGTCATACAGCAAATATCAGTGGAGCAATGAATTAATCTCACAATAAAGGCCAGAGGTAGACCAGAAAGCAATGCTGTTAAAATCCCATTCATCAAGTCCAAGAATCAAGTAAAAAGCTTTATTTTCTCTGAATCTAAAACTATCCCTTGAAAACATACATTCAAATGGCTATGAGTAGGTAGGCTAAGAATTCCTTTTCTAGTACTGAGTGCATAATTCATAATAAATATGAAAATTAAAGTTCAAAGCTGGCTGTTTCTACCTACCTATCATGAAGAGCACTCTGCAAGTGATCCGTTCCTGCCACTTACTCTGGCAGGAGGCGGCCGCACATGGAAAGTACATGGCATTCCTTCTGCTCTCTGAATAAGGAGGTAAGCACCTTAGCACAAAACTTAAATCTAAATTAGGTCATCAGAACTTACCTGTCCAATCATTAAACATGGAGCTTAGGACAACTGGCATTTTAGTTTGGTACCTCAGGATTTCTGCAGGACCTTAAGGAAAATGTTATCCTGCTTAGGTTTGCTGAGCAGAAAAATGCCTGTGGACAGAACAACAGCTGAAGTGCATTGTGAGATTTATGCTCCAAATTTTTAAACCACGTGCCCAAATGCATTTTAAGTTGAGTCACTTATTCTTCCGCAGATGTACACAAGTCTAACTCTGATCAGGAGTCAGATAAATTTAACAGCTCTCATATTCAAAACCTTTAGAAGAATATTTGCACCCTTTATTTCAAGTGCACAGAAGAGATCACAGTGAACAAGGATGAACACAATCCTGCCTGACTGTATTGATCTTCCCTATAATCATCAAACTTAAAAGCACCAGTCACTGTGCCAGAGGTGTACTAGAATTCAGTATAAATCATTCTTTTTCCTCAACTCTACACTCTTGTAGATTCAACAGTGATAAGTCCTCAAAACCTGTATTATTTGAGTTTTTTCATCCCCGATTAGTGGCTTGGATTGCCAAGAGACGAATAGGTTGCACCCAAGTTCAGGAAATGAGACCCTTAGCTCTGCAACGAGTATTTCTGTATGTCTGTGTGTACTCGGGATCCTCATCAAGCAGGCTTTCAGATAAGTATTGAAAGTACTTCTCCTAGGCAGAGGCTTTGAATTAATTCCCACTAACAATTTAGCCAAGAAAACCCCATTATGGGCAACTCCTCAGCCTACTCAATTGCCTGTCCTAGTGACCAGCTAATGATGGTGATCAAACACACCCATAAGAGCTTCCCTCAAACCTTCTAACCAGCTATGTAACAGAGTAATTCACAGGATTTTTAATTATGTAAATCTCTTGTTTACCTCTACCAATGTGAATGCTCCTGTCAGAGAAAACACAACTAACCACTGAAACATCCAAAGAAAATTATAGATAATATAGATAGACAAATGCAGTTACTTTCTAGCAGAAAGATGAAGAACTTGAGATTAAAAGATCGAAATATCTAAATATGATGATTTGAAAAGGTTAAATTAGAAGGAATGCTTGTACTTTACACAAACATAGAAGTGTGTAGAAATGAAGAAAACACACTCCAAAAAGCAGCTTTGATAGTAACTAATTATGGTTAAAGCTTCTGGAAACTTGAAATAAAAGAGATTCTTGTACTGATATGTAAAATGCAATGAAAACCAGAATAAATACAGCACCTGCCAAAAGCAGATTGTCTCCACTAAGTGCCCAGAGGGCTGTAAACACAAGGACAGTAATTCTGGCCCAACTGCTTCATAAATGAAAAGGTTTAGGGTCTCTGGTGCTGCAGGCAGCAAAACCTCAGGAGTGAAACAACAGCTCAAAGGTGGCCAGAGAAGCGGGCTGGCTTGAATGTCACCAATTGCTGCAGACTACTTGTTAATCCCAATTACACTTGGATTTCCTTTGTGAGTTTCCTCAGGCCAGCTAACAAAGGGATCTTTGTGAATGTCCAGCGTTTGAATGTAATGTCCAGGGTATATTGGCCAGTGCCCAAGATCACGTGGCATCATTACTAGAACCTGCATAAAAACTGCATAACAGAGCTCGCAGCTATTCAAGTATTCCTGCAAAGGAGGAATGGCACTGACATGGCAAGAAAAGGAATTTCTAAGCAGGACTGGTCAGGAAATATTTTTGGTTCCAGCACTTTTTTCTTTTTTCACCCCTTTTTATTTTCCATGGAAAAGTAACAACCACAAGTTGAGTTATATTTCATTTGGGTTTTTGTTTTTCACCACTGATTTGATGAAAGGCTTTTTTCATTGAAGAAGACATGTCAGCTTTCTTGAAAAAAAGAATAAAATACTACAAATTCTACTCCGAATGCTGCATTTTTTAATATAATGCTATCTTGTGACCACCATAATATCTGATTACAAGGCTTAAGTAATCAAACTACCATGGCACACATCTCAAATAATACAAATGAATATACGAAGTATGTATTTTGTATTTCATGAATATTCCTGCAAATAATAGTCAATCATTCAAATGCTGGTGCAACGTGAGCACAAAAAGCCAGATTTTTGGCTGCTATAAATCAGCACAACTTCAATGAAGTTTATGGAGTTACACACGTTTAGACTAGATTAAAATCTGCCCTCAAGATTGAATCGCATATGAACACAGGCAAATCAAAATATGTGTTTTTTTTAATTCAGTTACTCTGAAGAGAACAAGTATTTCCTCCCTTTGATCATGTTAAATGTGGTCCAAAAGAACAGAATATTATGTCCTTCAGCAGAAAGTTTCACCGATTAAACAGCACAAGAGTCAGAGCTGAAACTCTCATTGACTTTGCAACTCCAAAGTGGTCATTTTTAACCTTTCTGAGTAGCTGCTGAGTTGCCACTTCAATATGCTCTTCTTACCCCTGCAGAATGTAACCAAAAAGGAAGAAAATAAAATAAACACAGCACAGGCTGAAACAAAAGGCAGTTAAACACTCACTCTTCAGTTCTTGGCGTTACTGGGCTGGTCAGGAAATGAAACCATTGCTGCAGGAATTTGAAAAGGTGAATATACAGGGAAGGGGGTCAAGGCTTGGTGTGGCTTCCTCTCCCTTGGCACTGGGAAACCGGAACTACCTTGTATCACTGACCCAGCTCCGGATGCTGGGTAAGTGGTTGGTAATGGATGGAAACACAAGAGAAAACAGCATTTCCTAATGAATAACTAGAGAAAATACCACAAGGACATTGCTTCTTAGGGTGATCCACAGCTGTATTTTGTAGAAAAATACCCAAGTGAAGGAAAATTACCTCCTTTCCATTTTTTAAAGTACTTGCAATCGAGCACAAGATTGGGAAGCTTCTGTTAATGTTATAAACCAATCACAGAAAAATTCATATACGCACACATATATACCCCTAAACAAAACATACTTAATGATATAAAAAGATGAATAGATGTATTCTAGTCCAGGATGAAATTATTCCTGTAAGACTATAGGAACTAAGTCACATCATAATGAAAATGACCGGAGGATATATGAAATATATTCATGCTGTAACACACACACCTTCTGACCAGAGGCCCAGACACCTAAGTTCATGTATTTTCTGAATTAACTGAAGAGGGCTGTAAGGATGCCAGGGATAGACTCTTCATTAGGGACTGCAGTGATAGGGCAAGGGGTAACGGGTTATAACTTAAACAGGGGAAGTTTAGATTGGATAAAAGGAAGAATTCTTTACTGCGAGGGTGGTGAGGCACTGGAATGGGTTGCCCAGGGAAGCTGCGAATGCTCCATCCCTGGTGGTGTTCCAGGCCAGGTTGGACAGAGCCTTGGGTGACATGATTTAGTATGAGATGTCCCTGCCCATGGCAGGGACCTTAAATGATCTTAAGGTCCTTTCCAAACCTGACTATTCTATGATTCTATGATTTTTAATCATTTCCTTGGCCCTAATCCCACAGTGGGACTGAGGAGGATAGACATGTGTCATCAGGCTGTTCCAGGAAAAAGAGCTACACAATCCAGCAGGACACAGCCACCATGATTCCCTCCTGCTCAGGCAGACAAAGCTTCTTCTTATTAGTTGCTTCAACAGGTTCCCTTACAAAATGCAACCACGTCCTAACGTATGGAGCTGCAATGAGCCCACATAATTTTCAACTGTTCCCAGTGTCAGACACATTGCTGGTTTTGCATTATCATCTCATTTAGGAGCTCATAGCAGAGCTGGTGTCCCAAGCAAGTAGATGGTAGACAATGTGGAACAGAAAGGGCTGCGGAAGCTGCAGAAGGCAAACCCATGCATCTCACACAGGCTGACAGATTACTATTTGACACCCAGTGCCATTCCCCTCGAGCCTTCTGTGACTCTCAGAATAACTTCTGCTTTGGACTTCCTTCTTTTACTTTGAACTCAGTCTGGGCTTGTCCCTCACTTAGGAGCTTTTACGAAGAAGAAGAGAAACCCAAGCTTTTCCTTTTCCTCTCCTTTCATGCACGCTATTTCTATTCTCTCCCTCAGGAATACCAAGACTCAGCCCTCTCCTTCCTCTCCTCCCCATCACATTCATTTAGTCCTTCCCAAAGCCAAGAGATGATGCCCTGCCCACCCACCATCCAAACAGGAGCTCTGTGGAGCTGCCTGCAAGCCACCGGCTGCCCAAGCGGCAAAATGTGTCCAGCTTGATCAGGTCCCTGCATACATCCTCTCAGGTTACGTCTGCTTACAGAGAATATCAATGTGAAAACAAAAAACCCAGAAGTATCTTTCTGCTGCTGGAGCACCACAGAATTTCAGAAACTTTCCACTGTCCACAGGAAAGCTGTGCCTGCTACAGACCTCACTCAGGTCAGGCCTGTTCAGGGGCTGAACAGGATAAACAGTCTCTTCCAGATATTATTGAATATCTGAGGTTACTGAAATAGCACCAAGAAGATATTTTTGGATACAATAACAAATAAGAAAATTTATGCTTATTAACACAAACTAACATACTCCATCTTTAGAAATTGGCCATCCTTTTAGTAACCATGTCCCACTACCCCTTCTCTTTGTTTCTGTGGAACAGCAGCAGATGTGTGTACAGTAAACCATAATGGAAAAGTACTTCACAGACATCACAGATCCCAGTGGAAGCATCAACAGCAAAAGACTGATTCAGCATTAGGTCATATATGGTTTAGAAGGGTGGGAAGTCTCTTATTTCTTAGTTTTGAAAGAAGAAAAAAGGCATTCTTGGACACGACCCACTAGTACAGAGGGTTCAAATCCTTGGACTGTTACAGTTGACCAAAACACACTTCAGAAAAGTAATTTAATCTCCCTCCATCTCAGTCACCCTGTTGTTCCATGAAGATAACAATCCCTCCTATATCTGATCATGACTGAGACTTACAAATACTGCTATAATAAGGTCCAGACAGCTCTCTGTGAGTGTCTTGACTCATGCCCATACAGTAACCTATTTTCCCCTATGAGAAGCCTTGGACCTACCTTCAAAACACATACTTCGAAAGTTCTTCTAGATACTGAACTTCCAAATTGAAACAGTTGTTGCTTATTTAAAGAGGGCCCTTACTGCACCTCCCTGGGAAAAGAAGGCTTATTCCCAAACAAGCTTCAACAAGCTGTATGGAAATAAACAATATGGAATTCCGCAACATCAGGGGTAACCAGCTACAAAATATTTGGCAAAATAAATATAGATATCCCTAAATTCAGGATTTATTTTTTTTTTCTGTGCTTGCTCTGGTTTTCTGTGAAAAAGCGATTAGGAAGTAGAAGTCTCAGTGATGATTTTGACTGATCAGCTGGAGAAATTCAGATAAATTTGGCTTTTCATGGACTGCAGCTGTTGTTCTTTTCGGTGCCTTAACGCAATTTATCATTCCAATGTGTTGGCTTAGAAACACAGCTCCAGTTTACCTCCTATCATTAATCCTAACAGTATGAATCCAATTTCAAACATTTGTTTCTTTTGTAGCATCCCACTTTTCTCTCCTTTGGTGTCTGTAGTGGTAGGGAGTTAAGGTGCGGAATCAGCTGCCATCTCTCTGCAGCTTTCACAGGCTTTCTGCAACAAACAGGAAGATCTTTCACAAACTCTGCCAAAAGGTTTCAGATGAGCAGTGCCAAGGCAGGGGATCCAACTCACAGCAAACAGGTTGACTATGTGTTGTGAATGACCCACAACATAAGGGAGAGAGACTAAATCCAAACCTGGCAACAAGAGGGATCTGCCCTTTCATCTCAAAAATTAATCACCAAACCCCAAGCAAAACAACAGTAAAATTTAGGGCCCAATTTTATAAAGAAGTGGGCTGAGAGTCAAAAACTAACAAATGAAATAGAATTTCAAATGAACTTGTTCATAATTAGAGGGTTTTAAGGAGAAAATATACCTGGTAAGTGACACTGCCTTGTTCAAATCCAGCAATAATTCATTATTAAAGATGATATCTGATGGCCACCCAGACAAAGCTATAAAGAATAAAGGCAAAAGCCCAACTCCTCCAAAAGAGTTTCTGTTACTATTTTATTTCCTGTTATGCAATTAATTATGTGGGTCAGTATGGGCCACTACATCAGTTCATATCCATTTTAGAACTTCAGTTATCATCATTCTCATTACTGCATGTATTTATTTTGCTGTGGAGAAAATGGGCTTTATTTTCCTTTCTGCATAACTTGATGCAGCTACAACTGGTTGCTTAGAGAACTTGCACAGATTTGTTGTGCAATCACACACCAAAAATCTGTGGCTTTTCTAAAACGCTAGTCTAACATTCCCCAACCTCTAATTCCCATACATTAGCTGGAATGTCTATCTTCTCCAAGTAAAATGTTGCCACAAACTGTTGGCTCTTCTTATTTTTTATGTTTATATAAACCAAGAGGATTGCCAACAAGGTCAGTGAAATCCTTGACTGTATCACTCTAAGCCTTACCCCCATGTACCATGGGGGCAATCAGGTCTCTGGTTCCCTTTTCACATAATCAGTGCAAAGGCTTGGAAGGAATCAGCCTGGTTTTCAAAAGGCAGCTCAGTTACAAGTGTGTAAGTTTCCTGAGCTCTGCATTTGTATAATTTCACAATTCTAAACTCCAGATTTTAAGATCTGGATTAGAAAGAGCTTCATGTGGATTTAAAAATACCTGAGTAACTGGTTTTTGAATCAATATCTTTACTTAATGAATTCGCACACTAATTACCAAGAAGCAGAACTACAGACACACTTAGGAAAGGCTGTTCTTCAGGTGTTACTGGGTCAGGCAGACACAGAACGAAAAGGAAATTTCATTAGAAAGCCTGAGGTTTTCTGAGCAGTTGTGACGGTAGAAGTTCAGATAGTTTGGATAAGGTTCAGGTAAAAATTAATTAGGTGAGCTGGAGAACAGGAAAGAAAACTCTCTTTTCAGCATACGCTGAGTGAAGGAAACTGCTCCCCAGCTTTAACAGAACCCGGCTGGGGAAGTCCACCTTCCTATCTATTCACCCCACCTGGAGCTGAGCAGCAAGTGTGGGAATTTCTGAGAGCTCACCATGGAGCTCTTGCAGAATCATTCCTCACCTGAAACCTGGTGCCACCAGTGAAACCATTACTTATAAATGGGTCCATTCCAGGAAGCCTAGATTCAACAGTTTTAAGTCCTTAAGTCACAGATGTCCATATGTGAATTTCACTCTTGGACCAGTGCTGCTATTGGCATCAGCTACTTTAAGCCACAAATTAAAAATCTGTAAGCTATGTCTGAATTCTGCTCTTCTACGGGTTTGTTCCTCATGGTCAGGTTCTCTCATTTTTAGAAAGGTGTATGCTTCTTCCAGTTTGGGATATTAGTAAAGGCTTTTTCATGGGGACACTTTGGGATTTAATACGGCATGAGCTCAAACCACAGCCCTTTCCCCAGTGGAGACACTAACAGGGTCTCTCTCCAATACCTTGTTACCTCTTTCTTACAAGGCATGTTGGAATAATATAACTTTGAGATCTCTTTCTATCACATCTAATTCAAATTGCCCACTAGGTTGTTAACAGGATGACAGAGAAAGATACATGTTCTGAGACAGCAAGTTGCTTAGTCTTAGCTCTTTTAAGCCAGGACCAAGCTGTGCTCAGAAGAAAACTGCCTGACCTGGAACTTTTCAGAAAGGATTTCCTGAAGGCAAACTGAGCAAGAAAAAGCAGTCAGGGATAAGGCACCCACTGCATTCAGCTAACACTCAGACAGGCCCTGGGGAAAGCATGAATCCCATGTAAACAGCCATCCCGAGTAAACTGTGTGGCTTAGTCCCAGATTTATTGAAATACCTCACTCACATCATAGAGACTGCAGCAAGTGCTCACACAAACAGGTTCACAGCCCATCTCAGCTGGCAAGCTACTGCTCTCACTTGTGCTCAAAAGCCAGCCTTCCCTTTGAAAGCAAAGCTGCAGCTCCACAGAAAAACTGAAATGCTGCTTGAAGTCCATCAATGGGACTTTTGCCTGGACAAGCACTGCAGGCTGGGTCCATACCCCATAGGTGCGTGATCCCACACCAGCTCTCTTCCAGCATTCCTGTTTGCAAGGCACATGAGTATGAAATATGAAAACAAACCCTTGCAGCTGCTTTCTTCATGTCCCCACTGCAGCTGCAGGGAGTGGCTTTTCAGCTCTGAGTTGCTCTAAAAGCACTTCAAAAGGAGGCCAAAAGCAACTATATGCACTTTTGTTCATTTAAAATGTTCTCAGTTGCATTATCAATCATCAGCTGAGGATGTGTACAGACTGTCACTCAGACTATGCGTTACAAGCCTAGTGCCTGCAATGTAAGTGCACACACCACTTAATGCAGGATGTCTTTCCCCCATGAGCTCTTACTCTAGATTCCATATGTTACTTTTCCTATTTAATTAGTATGAAATAATTCCAATCCTTGTTACTTAAAAATCTGTATCTCCAGGCTGGGGTTAAGCTTAATGCTTGTTAATTGTACAAATGAAAGGACTGATTCCTGCACGCAGGAATTCAGCAGTAGAGAAAAGCTTTAGCAGTAGAGATTATATCTAATTTATACATTGTTTGAGAACTTTTTATAAAAGACCATAACATACATAAATATGAATAAAATAAGAATCAGTTCTGTGAAGTTCTTCAGACAGATTCTTGACTGATGGATAGTCTCACTGGCACATTCTGAAGAGAGATACTGGTTTTTCCAAGTGCTGATGTTAGTCTTTTCCTCCTCTGAACATAGAGAACCCAGCTATCAACTAACAGGTGACTTCTGCAGTAATAGAGAACAGGCTCAATTTCAAGCCTGAACTTCTTACTGTTGGTTTCAACATTCACTCGAAACATTAATGAAGAATAAAATGCTGAGGGAGACAATAGACAGAGTCTCAGCTAGCCTCAATCAGCATCAAAGTCAATACGAACCAAGGATCTTCACGACACTGCCAAAATAAACAGCTCTGCGGCCAGAGAAGAAAGTAGTCAAGCATGTTTGATATGTTTGATAACCTCCCTAAACAACAGCACAAAAATGCTAAGGGTATTTTTATTCTCAGATGGAGGGTAACTGAAATATACAACCTCTGTTCAGCCGTAACTGGGGAGTGTTCATTCAAAGAACTGTCTAAAACCATGTAACTGCAATAAGTTGTTTTCTTCATTAGGGTCATACCCTGTATATATCAACAGCCTGAGTTTATTCCCCCTACTTCCTCTTTTTTTTATATTTAGGAGAAAAAGTACCGTAGGCTGAGAAGAGCGCTATGAAGCAGAAAACTGAACAACCCTAACACAGAAGCCATAGCTGTTCTTCATATGAATATACACATTCACATGCAAATAAGGAGAGTCAATATTCTCTTCTATTTGCAGTAAACTTGATATTAGTTATCCTCTGTTTAAACTAGCTCTGTCATCCAGTCAGGGTGCAGAGTAAGTACTGCATGAGTTAGACAACCATACCCAAACACAAGGCACAAAAAGCTACTCATCAGAGCAGGTATTCTGCATACAGCTCAGGATTCACTTCCCTAAATCACTGAGAAAGTATTTGTAAATAAGGAACACACCTGCAACTGTCAGGACCAGCTAAGAAATGGGAAGAGATCATTAAATCAAATCATTTACTGAAGTAAAATTATTGATTCAGCAGCTCTGATAATGACAAAGATGACCTTTGCCAGTTTTTAGTTGGATTTAAGTTTTAAACCCAATATAAAGACTGCTTCAGTTCTAGCAGCTAGAAAAGAGGAGCACGAAGTCTGGGAACTGATACTCATTCTTTGCTCCTGACTTGCTCTTTATCTCTAGGAAGTCTTTAGACCTGTGCACACATAGCTGCCTACACAGTGGATGCAGTAATGATTATCCACCTGGCATAGGGACAGGGGTGAGGTTTATCTCGTTAGCATATGGAGATTGCTATGGGGAGAACTTGATAAAGCTGTTAGCAGAATTGAAAACTGCCGCTGTTTACTGTATTCAAAAAATACCTCTCAGTTGCTAAATTACTAAATGGGGTAAATAGTTCAATGTGGCTTTAGATGTCTCTGCCAACAACCCAGTACAGCTCGATTCTTATCATCAACCTGTCTTCACCATGCAGGATCTCCTTTTGTAAATAAAGAAAGGAGAAGTCTGCAGAAGTTATTAGGAACAGGGTTGACTGCATTCTTGGTCATGAATAAGCTGCCTGGAAAACACAGTTTTGTCCATTCCTGAAACCACTTAGGGTTAACACATGGTTTGTTCCCCAAAGAACAGATGTGAACATACCTCGGCCAACACAATACTTATGAAATGTTCATTTTGAGCGTCCTCCATTCAAGACATGTGACATCCAACTTACATACTCGAGTCATTTTGATAGAATATACATAGATCCTGAATGAATTACTTTTCATTCTAGTTTTTGTGTTTAATTTCTGACAGAACAGCAAAGAGTAAACCTCCTTTTTGTGTAAGGACAGAGCTAGTTCTATGAGAACAGTGAACTTCTACTTGCTAAGTATGACAGCAAAAAGGAAAGGCACAACACTGTGACTGCCTCAAACAGTCCTTCAGAGATTGATTAAGCACATAGGATTTCTCTAGTTCTACTTGGAAACACTGACACTAAGTATGTAGCTCTCTATTCTATCTTTCTGAGGGCTCTACAAGATCCTAATGCACAGAAATTAGGTTCTCCCCTCTTTTTTTAAGCTTAAAAAAAAGGGAAAAGCCAAGCAATCTACCTCATTCTTGCTGTAAGCCATCCTGCCTCCCTTTCATTCACTGTCACTTTACAAAAGCCCACAGGATACATAGGTATGGCTGTGGGCTGCAAAGCCTTCTAAGCTGACTGTCTGCTTTAAAATTCTCCTTTGCACCAAAGCTCATTTTTTGTAAGACAAGATCAAGCAGAAGAAGATGAACGGCATCTGAGCAACTCACAATGTTACAGGCTGATACTACAGAAGTCTACACCCACTGAAAGAAGAAGAAAAGAAAACAGGACAAAACAAAACAGAGAAGACCTTGTCAGAGCTTAGAAGTAAACAGAATAGAGCAGAGAGTTTGCAAATGCTTTAATGCAGCATAGGCTGGCACTGCAAACCCATGCCCTGTATCAGACAGCCTGCCTTGATTTAAAAGCAGGCAATGTTCACATTGCCAGAGCAGAAAATGTCCTTTTTCATGGGAAAAGCAATTGTTGATGCTGGCAACTGACTGAGGCTTACAGCCAAGGGTTTAGCATGGCAGCATTCTTTTGCCTTAAGTGGATTCTTGGACCCCTACTCTGTTGCAAAAGAGGTCTGAGCGGAATATATGCTCTTCAGCCTAAAAATGGAGCTCTTCTCCTTCCTGCAGCACAGGCAGTACTGCAGACTCTTGCTTAGCTGGTCTAACAGCTGGGATACAGCATGGGTCCCTACCAGAATTTGATCACCTGAAATGAAAGTGTTAACATTTACTTGGAAGCAAGGCTGGTATTTTGTTATCTTTTTTGCAAAGTGAATTCTTAGTTATGAACCAAAGGCATTACAGGGAAGGAAAAGGCCACTTGGCCTAATAAACTTTCCCCCTTTGGGGTTAGCTGAACACCACCTCCTTCAATCCCTCTCTCTCTGCAGAAATAAAATATGTCTCCTCTCCTCCTGAACTCATTTATAAAAGCTTGATTTAAGGGCCTAACTTGGCAACATGTTCCATATGTCTGTTATTCTAGGAGCATGCAGGCAATGGGCCAAATGCAGAGCTCCTGCAATGGGCACAATTCTCCCTGCTTGCTATAGGAGCTGTACCCGCCTTTGCCTGGGTTTAATTTGCTCCAGCTTGCCTATGGTTACAGAAGAGGGCTGGGGATGAAGAAAGCTAGTTGCATTCCCAGCTCTGCCAGAGGCTTGCAGCGAGACCTAAGGGAAAACAACCTCTTGGCTCTGTTCTGCCTCAGTTTACACAGGCTCTAAGCTTCCCATCCCCTCCGAGGGAGCTCTGTGAAGCTTAGTTAATAATGGCAACTACTAAGTCCTTCAGAAGACAGGCAAGAAATACCATGCATACTGTAAGCAAAGGGGCAGTATCAAAACCAGGGCAGCTACATAAAAACACTCTGCCTTGCAGAGACTTATTAGAAAGAAAGGGTACTTAAAATCAAATGAAGTTCTGGACCAAATTCTGCAGACTCTGACTTTACAAGCATAAACTGTTCCAATGAAATCTAAAAGAATATTAACATGAATAAAAATACGCATGAAGGTGTTTACAGGGGCAGGCTCTGCATGACTGATCCTGACTGCATAGAAGAGTAATTATAGAAATCAAGTTGGTAGGATCAGATCCTGAGAAGAAAAATGGGTAGCAGTTTATTAGTAGCTTTTCTTGCTCTGATTATTGCAGAAAGCAAAGAGCAGCTAAAAACTTTGCTGCCAGGACTTTCAGAATCAGACAGGACCAATCCCTTTCCCCAGCTTATTAATTCAGACGATGCTCTCTCATGAAGGGTTTCATGGAGAAAAGTGAGACTGTTTTGACATGCAGTTATACGAGCGCCTGCTCCTTTTTCACTAACATGAGACACCTCAGATATACCCCCCTCACCATTAAGAGCCTATCAAGAGAGGAGCCACTGTGCCAAGCAACTCCCCTTCTGGTGACCCCACTGCCACATTTAAGAGAGCTGCCAACGATCCATGCCCTTGCCTTGAAGTATGTAACATCACCACTATAGCCACATTACATTTCCCTGGCAGGACTGAATTATCCAGACTGCTAAAGGGATGGGGTCAAGCCCCAACTCTCACACTTCACAGATAGAGTATGAAAAAAATGAAGAGTTTTGCCCAACTACAAGTTTGCTTTGCACCCCTCATATAAGCAAAATCCTGTTTGCCCAGGTCCAGCACTGTTCCCTGCCTCCCCTTGCAGGGAGACTGCATCCATCATTGGATCCATCATTGCTGCTTGCCTTGGCAGCACCCCCCCTCAGGTGCCGGGATTGCTGTCTACCTTGTGGCAGTGGTGAGCAGTTAAGTGGTGTGTGAAAAACGCCACCCCGCTCGCTACCATGTTCATTCACTGTGCGACGAAGTCAACCTCATTGTGAACGGACTAAAAATCATCTCAACTGTCAGCAGAAGGATTTACACAACGTGCTTCTCTTCCTCGAAGAGTGACTGCAGTGTGAAAACACGCTGTTCAGCCAGTAGCAGCGTTGTCTGGTTTCAAACAGAGCAAGCTGGAGGAACACGGAGACTTTAAAGAAAAGTCCTATATAGAATTTTTTTAGGAGAAGCCAAATCGCCATTTACTGCGAATCCAACAAAGCAGCTCCCTCTTATTTTCTACGTTTTTCTTGCTTCCCCCCCCCAGAACTCCCTCCCCACAGGTAGCAGATATTAGCCCCTGCCCACCTCCGGCAGGCGCAGCAGCCCATCACCAGCGGTCTCAGACTGCCCTCTACAGTCTACTCAACCAACCAGCTCTGCAGCTAAAGCTCCAAGCTAAAGACCTGCCAAATCTGTCAGAGCTTGTGACATACTAAAGATACCAGAGTGTCACATATCAGGCAGATAAGTCAGTAATAGCGAGCCATCCGCTCGGGGAAACGGATGGCTCAGAGAGGGTCTCTTCAGTTGGGCTTCTCCAGTACAAGAGATGATCCTGCATTCATTTTTCATTACCATTTCTTCCGCTGACTGATTCCTCCTTCATCCTTAGAAACGCTGGGGAACAGGGTGTAGATCACAGCCGACCTCAGCAAAGGAAAACTCCCTGAGAAGGAATGAGTCATCTCCTCACCACCCACTCCTGCCCCTGCACCCTTCGACATGTCTTTTTGCACACCACCTTGTGTCTTTTTCGGACACAAGCACAGCTCACATTTTCCAAGCGAGCATTTCTTCCATCCCTAATTACACTCCCAGCTATCTTCAAGATAAAGTTGGTGTTTAGAAGATGGAAAATGCCTGCCTTGACCTTTAATTTTGGCGACTTTCAAAAACTACTACTGTGTCCCCTGATATTCCCTTCTCCGTGATTTTTCTAAGGCATCAGGTTATTGTTAGGTGGCAAAGAGGGATGGCAACAGATAAGAGAGGAAAAGATGCCTGATGATTTTTCATTTTTAAATGAAAGAGAAAAGACCACATTCCCTTCAACACAGATTTACTGCAAGCAGCAAAATGTCTCATAATGGGGACTCGTGGAAATAAAGTGAGAAGGAAAAACTGTAAAACCAAGCCCAGGTATCACAGGCCAGAGACAAAAGAATTTAAAAAAACCCAACACATGCATGTGTGTGTATGCGTGTATAAATATATACACCATGTCTTTATTAAACCCAGATAAAGTTTGTACACCTTCCCCATGGTGGCTGGCAAGAACTTGTGTCCCAGAAGAATGGCTTTAATCGCATTTCAGACTCAATAATATAGTGCCAGATGTTCTTGGAAATCTATTTTGCCCCTGTACATTGTGCAATTAACCTTTCGGTTTCCCAGAGATCAAATTAGAGCTGTGGAAATGTTTCCAAACCTCTCTCTTAACGAGAGAAGCATGGGGTGTTTGAATCAACTGCTGAGCCATTTTCCCAGCCCTCTGCTCCTCTGGACGTGCCAGGAAGGATGTCAGGCCAGCTAGAGATGCCATTGTTTCACTTGCCAGGGGGGGAATATAAATAATCCTGGCTAAAAGTATTTTATCAAGTTTCTGAGGTTGGAGCTGGATTATAAACAGTGCAACTTAAAGAACTCCGTTTCCTTTGACTACAGAAAGTTCCTAAAATTATGGGCATATTTTTCCAGAAAGAAATAGAAAGCACAGCATTTTATCCACAGGTATTTATTATACTCACAGCTCTATGTGGCACTTTAACAGACCAGAATGCTCATAAGCCCATGGCCAGCAAACTGTCAGCTGGTCCAACAAGCAGATTTTTCTGCGTGTGCACAGGTCTGCAGATAAAAGGTCACACAGATGTGACAGTGTGGGTTTGCCCCTGAGACCAATGCCTAACTTGGTACACATAATTTGTCACATCTACGGCCACATCCTACGTGCAGATACACAGTTTCTTACCTGTCCAGTTAACTCAGAATGAACCCAGAGTCTGAGCTAGCTTCTGGCTATCTGAATTCAGATTCCAGCATTATCCAGGCTTTTTTGAATTCTGAAGTCACTTAGGTGCTTTTGCATCCTATTTCTGAGCATGAAATTACAAGTAAACTGCTGGAAATGATAAATGGAAAAGGATTAAACATTAAGTACAAGACATTTTCCTATAGTGCCCAGAGCAAACACTGAATCTGAGATATGAGAGATTTAAAAGACCCCTGACAAGTACTTCTTAGGCAGCCCAACATATTAAATCTTTCTATCAACACCCTAATTTCATCACCTGACATTTGCAGCCAGCCACAGGAAAAGGTAGAAAACAAACAGAAAAGTAGCAGTAGCTCAAAAACACATAAAAGGTTGCTCAGTCTCAAGGTTTTATTTACTCACAGGTATTGACAGGATGTTATCCCCATGCTTGAGAAAGGGAAAAATGTTTGTCTTAGCAAATATCTGTTGGTTCTGAAATATTGACATAGGGGAACCTGAACATTTTAATTCAAAACTTTCACTGTAGGACACATGAATAGAATATGATCTATGCATTAAGTATAAAGACAGAATTTTAGTTTTAAATTTAGTTCAAACCACAATAAGCTGCATAAAACAGAAGAGCCTGGGCAGAAGAAAACTTTAACTTTTCTGTTACAAGATGGCTTTAAGGCATGTGTGCCCCTGTTTATTTATGAAGCTGCTACTATTGTTTTAATGTAAACAGGATTCAAAGTCCACTGGCAGCTAGGAGGGGCCAGTCCAAATGATTTGAAAGAAAGCTCCTTAGAAAAGTGCTCTTCTATTCATGCAAGCAGTTTCTGTATTATGACTGAAGAGCTATTGAAAAACAAACAAATATTTTTATTACAAGATGATAAAAGGGTTTGAATAGAAAAGCTGGCCAGATATGAAAACAAACTTTCACATATAAGGGCTTTTGATACACATGATTTACTCTGATGACAACAGGCCACGCTGAGAAGTGCTGAAAGCTTATTAATATTATACAAAAGACTTTTGTTTATCATTTGCCGGACTGCATGGGAGTCGCAATAAGCAGGCAGCAACATGGCTGGTGTCCTGCCTTTGGAGCTGCATAATGAGGGAAGATTTAGAAAATACTGCAGGAGCAAACCTCTGAAATAAAGCCTGCTTTCAAACTGAAAGGATAGCAATGCTAATGTTACAAGCACAGCTAAGAGGTTTGGAGCTTTGAAAGTTCAGCTCAGCACCCAAAAGATTTGATCTTCATTTCAGCCCCAGAAAAAAGGTAGCATTTCCCAGGCAGGATCTGCTGGACTGGTTCAGTGCTGCAGACACCTTTTCTCCCCATCGGTCCTGAGGCAGAATTCAGGATCAAGCCATTTTCGTTTGAAATCCCAAAGAGCAGTTTTAACTGAATGAAGATGGAGCTGCTGCAATGACATAACACGAGTCTGTCACGTCAAAACTGGAAACAGGTTCCCATGATTTCTATTCCTGCCCAGCATATACCCCACCCCGGGAAGTCTCCTGAGCTAAAATCCCAAATGGGCACAGAAAAAGGACAGTGCCTTGGCGCATCCTCACTCTGGCCTCAGGCTTGTTTTCAACCATCTCCTATCAACACCAGTTGCATGAAGGGATAACAAAAAGTTTCTATGAGAGAAAAGAAAAAACAAGCACAAAAAGAGCTTCTAGGACCAAGGACCACCATCTGCATTAAGATACTGTAAAATATTAGTAATAAAACTCTTACAAACTCCTTGGTTTCTATGGGAGAATGACACCAGCCCACACACTGCAGTTCTCACTGCAAACCTCAAAGCCACTTGAAATTAATCTCATTTCATATTTGATAAAGCACTCAATAGGAATAGGAAGCCTTTTGTAAACGACAGCACTGGTGATAAAGTGCAGTATTACTTTTCCACACTTCTTCCAGAGACACTATTCAATCAGCAATATCAGGCACTGGAAATCTTCACACTGGTACCAACATTGCTGATGGTCAGACAAATAGGAAGGATCTTCGGTGCCCCTCTTCTATTTCTGCTAAAAAAGATCCCCAGTTCAGGGCTTTCAGAGCACTTCCCCTGAGCTGAAGGACTCACAATGTTTAGTCACAGGGTATTAGTCACAGCAACAATTTAGTGACAACTTATTTCTTTTCCTGACAGACAAAATCATGTGCAAGGCTTTAAAGCAGGGGGGAAAAAAAACAGCAAGCAAAAATTATCTTCAAAAAGTCACTGTTTTCATTAAAAGCTTTGGTTTCCATTTTATTTTTTTCAGCAAATCTTCAAAAAGACTGCCTAACACAAAACATCAGCTCTGCTAGTCAGGCTTCTGGTAGGTTCACCACCTAATTCTGCCACAGGCACCAGCAACACCACCAGCTGAAGCCAGCTAAACATTTCTCATCTAAAGCACTGGATCCCTGGGTAGATGGCAGATGACCCAAGGCCATCCTGCCAGCCAGCACCATCCAACCCACCATGCAGAAGCCTGGAACCACAGCTCAGAAGAAGCCGAGTTGCCTACAGTGTGGAAACTAAGCAGTCCTTGGTTCAAATAAGAGCTGAGACATGGTGAAATACTAGCAGGGTTTCACAAAGCTTTTCTGTTCACAGCCAATAAAATTTTGCTGTTCTGTGAATAAAGGAAGACTCTTTTGTTAATGTAATAAATATGTCAACTTTTAAGAATATTACAGCCATTTCAAAAGGAGAAGAGGGGAACAAATAATTGAAAAAGACATAAAATGGCCATGTTCAGTGTAAAATGTGAAAAAATGCTCCATCCCTGAAAAGGTGCTGGAACAGCTCACACTGGATGTCATTTCTGACCATGTGGAAGAAAACAATGTTATAAGGACTAGTCAGCATGGATTCACCAAGGGGAAATCATGCTTGAGCAACCTGATAGCCTTCTATGATGGAATGACTGGCTGTCTTGATGGGAAAGTAGTGACTATTGTCTACTTTGACTTGAGCAAGGCTTTTGACATTGTCTCCTGTAATATCCTCATACATAAGCTCAAGAAGCATGGGTTAGATGGGTGGACATGAGGCAGATTGAGAAGCGGCTGAATGGCAGAGCTCAGAGACTTCTGATCAGTAGAGCAGGTCTATTTGGAAGCCTGTAGCTAGTGGTGTTCCCTAGGGGTCAGTACTGGGTCCAGTCTTCTTTAACTTACTCATCAGCAACCTGGATGAAGAGACAGAGTACACGCAGCAAGTTTGCTGATACAAAACTGTGAGGAGTACTGATACACCAGAAGGCTGTGCTGTCATTCAGCGAGACTTGGACAGGCTGGAGTGTTGCGTGGAGAGGAAGGAACCTAATGAACTTCAGCAAAGTTAAGTGCAGGGTCCTGAACCCAGAGAGGAATAACTCCATGCACCAGTACAGCTTAGGGGTTGACTTGCTGGAAAGCAGTTCTGCAGAGAAGGACCTGCGAGTCCTGGTGGAAAACAAGTAAACCATGAGCCAACAATGTGTTCCTGTGGCCAAGAAGGCCAGCGGCATCCTGGCCTGCATTAGAAAGAGCCTGGCTGAGGGAGGTTTTTCTCCCCCTCTAGTGAGGCCACATCTGGAGTACAGTGTCTAGGTCTAGGCTCCCTGCTCCAGAAAGACAAGGAACTACTAGAGATCCAGCACAGGGATATGACGATGATCAGGGGACTGTCCACAGATGGATTACACAGACATCACTCAACATTACTATTATTTATCCTGGTAATTCAGTTTCCATCAAGATCTCTGACTTCAGCTGGTTAGTAGCACACCTCTGCAAGTGTTTTGATGTTGGAAGTCTGACCAGTTCTGACTGGATACAGATACTCAGATTAAGGATTTGAAATTTTCTCCCTTTGACTAAATTCTAAGATTAATTTAAATATGCTGTTTCTGGGAACATTTGGACAAATTCATCTCCTGGTAGGAACATTCTTCTGAAGTGAATATAGAAGGGACATAAACTAACATAATGCAAAAATTCAGATAAATATTTGTAGCTTATTTATCTGAGTTTACATTATTCCTAGGAATGCTATTATTTAACCTGGTTAGATCAGAAAGAAGTTCTGCAACCTCAGAGCAAAAGGAAATAGGGAATAAAATATTTGCATCAACTACAATCATTCAATAAACTATCAGACTCAACTGGCATTTTATTGACTTGGGTTTTGTTTGCATCTTTTTGTCCTTTGTTTTTCACAATGACAACTGAAAATAAACTGTAACTATGTAAGAAAGAAACATAAGTACAATCAGCTTTTGGTTATCTATAGATGAAGTCTCCAGATGTGGGGGTGTAAGTAGAGATGCTGTAGGTATTTCCTTATGAGCTGAAATCAGTCTGGAAGCACTCTCCGTGCTCATTTATGGCCATATTATACAGATTTACCAGCTCAGGCCAATAATACTGGACCTCTGCAGTTTATCTCAATGATACTCCTTTTTTTCAGTTGCATTATTGCTGTAAGTATATTCTGATGAACTGAAGTTGAATATATATTGCATTATGTACAGTTTTATTTCATGTAGTTCATTCCAGCTCTCTCCTGCCCACTGCCCCTGTTAACCAAAAGTTGAGCGCACCTTGCTGGAACAACTTTGGCGTTTCAGAATTTCACTCTATTTCATACATTTGAATTTACATACAAAGAAACTAACTATCAAGATTCAAGCCATGCAGCTAAGAGCATCCTACACCACAGCCCTGAGAGAGGGCCCAAAAAAAGACCATGACACTGCGCTCCTGTTAGTCGTGGTTGGAAACTCCTGCCTAGGCTCCAGCTGCACAAGCAGCGCAATCTCTTCACATGTGACGTGAATCCAAAGTAAGTCCCAGGAGAAAAACTGTCTCCAGCAAGAACACAGTTGAGGTCAGCTGAGTTTTTTCTGTCCTAAAAGGCATGAATATGACTTAAATATGTTCTGGGCTCAAAGTATAAAGCTGGAAGCCTGTCCTTTTATGACCTTCTACTCCTTTCCAAAGAAGCACTTGAACATTTGTTACGCTTCCTTTGTATCTGTCCTAGGATGGCAGTTTACAAAAGTCTCATCCATTTCCTGAGTGAGAGCATCCACTTCCTAATTAAGAGAAATGCAGCTCTTGGTCTCAACAAAACACGAACACATCTCTTCAGGACAACGCTATCATTTTTTTTCTTTAAGCAAACACCCCGCAGGTTGGATTGTGACCTGAAACAGCGCTACTACTTCCCACTGGTGCTATTCCAGCTGGTACCTGAGCTTGCTACTCACTGAAGGAAGCCAGAGCCCAGGTCTTCACTCGGTATAAACTTGTACAACTGCACCAGTTCTGCCAGAGTGCTGCCAATTTCCAGTGACCAGGGATGAAAAGATCAACTGAAAGAGGGTAGATTTAGATTAGATATTAGATAAAATTCTTCACTATGAGAGTGGTGAGACACTGGCACAGGGTGCCCAGAGAAGTTGTGGCTGCCTCATCACGGGCAGAGTTCAAGGGCAGGCTGGACGGGGCTTGGAGCAACCTGGTCTAGGGGAAGGTGGGGCTGGAACAAGATCATCTTTAAGGTCTCTTCCAACAAAAACATTCAATGATTCTATGATTCTATGTGGCATAGTATTTTCCAGCTACTTACTGACAGTAGAAGAGCAACACAGCACTTCACAGCTGGAAGGAGGAAAAGTGAAAGCGCTGCTTGATTCTTGACCCTTTCAGCAAGCAGATATTACAGCAAGGCTGGCTTCCAAGAACTACCACAGTGCCTCATGATACCTCACACTCAGACATACCACGGTGTCTGAGAAGACTCCTCTTGAACCTCAGTCACTGCATCACCTCTTGGGATGCAATGGAGAATTTGGCAAAGACACCACATGCTCGGCCTATTCAAACTGTGGCATACCCATTCCATAGGCAAACACAGTACAAAGCCTTTGCCTAAGGCCCACCTAAATCTGATGACTGAGACAGAGCTTGTGCCCAAGCACAAGAGACAGTTTAGGCAGAACTCTAAGTTCATCAAGAATTATAACCCTTATTAGGGAATACATAACATGAAGAGTGTTACTACCAAATTGAAACAGCAAAAAAGATGAAACAACTAAACCTTCTTTCACTGTAAATTCTACATATTTAAAGCAATGCCCAGACTTTCCACTAAGACCCTCTGGTACTGTCGGCTCATATTTCCAGCATCAATTCATGACTGCATAATGGGAATCTCCTCCAACCTACAAACTAAACAAAGAAACAAACAAAAGCCATGCTTTTCTGAAGTGCTGAGTATTCACTCTCTGAAAATAAATAAGCCCCTTCAAGAAGGATCATTTGAAAGTTGAGGCACAGTCATTGTGAAAACATATGCCCTTACATTTAGTCAAATGTTAGGAGAGTTCCCACTTATCTGTGCCTTGACAATGGCATAACATTCTCTTGACATGTCAACCTGGTAGTAGCAAGGGGAACACAGTGAGCTTTGAGAGACTCCATTTTTCACAGGTTGAACCAACAGACTGGACTTCTTGCAAGATTTCAAAGTGTTAATTATATGATCTTTGCGTGCACCATTATCAGGATGGCAAGGTACTCAATTAGCTCTTTTTTCTTTTTTATTTAATGGCATTACAGTGTGATTGGTAACACAGCCATCCCCACTGGCTGCATGGGTTGTACTTATGGAGCATGAAAACCAGAAAATTTGTAACATAAAATTTGGCCCTTTGCCAGATTTCTACAGGGCATTAGTAACAAACTGGTGAAGCTCATTAAAAAAAAAGAGAGAGAAACCTATAACCATTAAAAGTCCATTAAGCAGCATGTCATTTTGTAAAGCTAAATAGCCCACAGTAATCAAAAGCATATGAACCCCAGCTGGGTTACCCGGCAAATTGTTTCGATTTAGGGGGGAGAATTCATCAAGAAAGATTGTTCCTAGGATTGGGTTGATTTTTCTCCTTCATTTGCTGGCTCCATGTCCCATTATAATTACAGTGATTGATGCACCTTGCAGACATAGGTGAAGAGTGACCGGAATAGCCCGAACATCTGCTCAATACAAAGCTATCACTAATGCAGAAACTCTGCAGAAAGGGACACCACTTTACTTATCCCACACAGGAGGCAACTTCTTTCCCACTTTTATCCTCACCTAAATTGCACATGGGTTATGAATGAGGTTTTCTCATCCCTATTCCCTAAGTAAAATGAGAGAAGTCACTGTTGTTAAAGTTTGGCATGAAGACATCATTCACTGATAGGTTGTCACCAAAAAAGATACAACAAAGGTAAGAAAACCACAGAGGATGAGTCTTTAGTATTGGTAATTACTATGCATCTCCTCTTCCACTGACAGTCACCTTTTGCCTGAGTAAGTGGCAACACCCATGACCCTCTGCTTGGAGCAAGACAGCAGAGAAATTAGCATACCACCATGAATGAGGTGGTTTACCCCCTCTGCACCTGATCTGCTTTAGTACCTTTGTAGGTATCTTCAAAGAACTGGTCCTTAGGTCTCAATTCAGCAAGACATGGCAGCATGCACCTGAACACAAGCATATTCCAGTGAAACTGTTCAGGTTCTTAATCCAGTATCATCTAATAGCTTGCTGAAGTGGGACTGCAAGTTCTCTCTGCTCCCACCTGTGTAACAGAAATAACTTATCACTATGTAATTAAGGCCAGATGACTGCCCAAACAAAAAGGGAAGAAGCTAATAATCAAACCACAGTTCTGCCACATCTTCCATTTTCACATGGACCTTTCAAGATTTTCCTCAAGGCTTTTAACACAGATGATATTGAAAGCCACTTCATCTTACATTATTGGGGTGAGGGATGCAAGGTGATTAAAAGTCTCATTTAGTTGAAACACTGACTTGCCAGAGTGCACAAGAATAGCACGTTACTTCTTCATACACAAGGTCTTTTAGAACAGCAGGCCTTAGACCTTTGATCTATCCCAGGAATTTACACATCTAAGTCTCCTGGAAAAGGCAACAGATTGGAAATTGTTACTTTATGGGAAGTCCACAAAACTTAATGCCAAAACTCCAGCCTCTCCATTCCGGAGAACTGGGGTGTCCTTCAATGTTTTTACAAGAGATTTTTTTAGGGCACCTAAAGGGCCCAAAGTCATCCAGTGGCTGAAATGTATCATCTCTATCTAAAGATGAATTTGAGAATCTGCAGTATGGGTTTCAAATCTGTAGCCTCTTTGTAAAGAAGCATATACATCCCTTGAAGCACTATGTTTGTTTTCACAAGATGTCTCAGTCAAGCTGGACAGTTTATTTACGAAGGAAGTCTGCTGCTGAAGACCTTTAGAGGGTACATAGCTGAACTGACAATACTAAAATACAGCAGTAAATCATCCAAATGCTGAATTTCTTCCAGGGCACTTCCCAGTGTGAGTAACAGGATGCAAATGGAAAAATCAGATGACATCCTAAGATCAAGAGACTCAAACTGCATCTGTTTCAACTGCTGGATGTGGCCATTGCAAAGCATACACAGATAACGTTCCTCTAATATGCACGTATTAATGTTGGCCCATGGTTAAGAATTGACAAGAAATAAAGCCATAGAAGTTGCTCTCTCTATTCTTTGTGGCCCCAAAGTGTGCAGGGAGACCTGACAGAACTCAAGTTTTTACTATAAAAATTAAAACAAGAAATAAATCACGCTCTAAGTTTAGAAGTGGTCATTTTTAACCAACCATTTCTCTCCATTGCAGGGCTACTTACATACTTACATAAGCTACATCTGCTTTGTTATGACGGCACAAACCCCAACTACCTCACCAATGTCTTGAAACACCCTTTCAGCGCTTGAACAAAAACCAAAGCGTTACAACCAACCTCTGGTTCGATTTTTGCTTTGCTGTATCAACCTCTCACAAAAGAAATGGTTCCTTCAGCATGATTGTTGCTTGTTTCCAATGGATGACAGCCCTGGCACTCACCTCCAAGGCCCACAGCCACCCCAACAGCCCCTATTTCTACTCCCCCAGCAACAGTCCATGGTGCCTTCCAGGCATCCTGCCTGCCAGGAGAGTAGGAGGCAGCACATGCCATGTGGCTTCTGCTTTCTCCTGGGCCAAGAGGTTTTGATTCCCCTCCCTCCATCCCCTCAAGTTTTCATCGAAGTCCCAGACACCTCAGTCCCTGTGAGGCCTCTGCCTCTGTGTCAAATTGGTGGGCTAATACATTCAAAAGTTATTAGGGAGGGACTTGCACACAAACGGAAGGACAGCTCAACCACAAACCTTATTTTTGTAATGAAACAGAACAACAGAAGTATCCTCTACTTTGGCTCACAGAATGTGAAGCTTTACAGTCTATTTTATTAGCTGTTGAGGGAGCCAGTAACTAAGCTGTAAAACTGCAATGAATGACACTAAACTGCTTAAAGACTGTTTGTTATAGGAAGCACATACATTTATGCATGCATATCTGAATAACCTAGATCTTTTGCATTTGCAAAACTGCAGTGGGAATTTCATGACTGTAGGACCCCTTACAGCAGCTTGATATACTGAAGAGAAAAAAAAAATTATTAAATTAACAGGACAAGTGTAAGATAGGCAGGAATAACTAGCTGCAAAAATAAAGGGTGGTAATCAAATGTTAGGTAGCACATCTTCAGAAAGGCATCAGAGGGCTGCAGCTGATCTCAAGTGGGACAAGCTAATGCTCCTGGAAAGAAAGAATACTTTGTATTGGGACTAATAGAAATACAGTTTCTAAGATATATGAAGCAATCTAACTGTGGCTATAATCTTTTTGTTATAGCCATAGTTAGATCTTAGCTGCATACTAGGTCCAGCTTCGAGCCCTGTATCTTAAGAAACATGTAGGTCAATTGATGAGAAGGCAGAGATTTGGAATAATTTACCCTAAAGAGCAGCAGACTTAGGGGAGATGTGATAACATTTTCAAGCCCATGGCATGTTACTGCAAAGAAGAAGGAATCACTTGTTAACTCTTTGGAGCAGGATAAAAACCAGTGGGTTTATACTGAAGCAAGATAATTTCAGGCTGGCATTTAAAGTAGTAAGAACAGCAAAGTGCAAGAACAGGGGGCCCAAGAAAGCTGCACGGCTGCTGCTCCTAGAGATCCTCCAAGACAAGGTTAGACGAATATGGCAGGTGTGGCACAGTTCTCACTGATCCTGCTTTGAGGCAAGGAGACAGGTAACTTGCTGAGGTGCTGCCCACCCCTACTTACCAGCTTTAGTATAGAATCAGTCAGACAAAAAGAACATAGAAATACTTTTGAAATACTCTTTCCCCTTCTCTTTTTTTTTTTGTTTTTCCCACAATTTATCACTTCAAGAGTGGCTGATTTCAACTTCAGTCTGAATGCTGGCCAAGATTGAAGGTTTTATTTGAACTGACTCTCTTCTTCCTTCCACAGAATGAAGCCAAGACAGCTTGTGGTATAAAACAAATGCTACAGCTATATTAGGCCTACAGTACACAGAATCTAGTTCTGCAAATGTGATGCAAGATCACACATAAGTCATTCTGTTGGGCTTGAAGAAAGGCACTGCTATCTGTACGAGACTGGGGACATGATTTCTGCTTCCTTCAACAGCACACAAATGGGTTCCCAAAGCTCATTTGAATTCTGTACATAATCGGGATGTAGCCCACAGCTCCACTGATTTGTGAGGTTTATGTTCCATAGTTGAATTTACCTCTAGAGGTTTGTCACCTAATCCACTGAACAAGCAGAGACTTTAAGATAAATTTGGAAAAAATACTGAAGAAAATAAAACTGATATTTTAACACACAAAGAGAAAATACCAGTAGGGGAAAGCAGAACAATCAAAGAAGAAAGGATCAAACTGGACAATAACATTCTCAGCTAAAACCAGAAAAGATTAAAAGGGAATCATGGGACAAAGATTTTACATGAGCACCCTAATACAAACAGGGCTGATGTTAAGGGATTATTTAAACAAGTCAGGAGAAGTTAGCACCAGTTAATGACCAGTTTGTTAGCTAACAGGCTGTTAACACTCAAACAAACTGGTCATTAAACGTGGTTACTACTTAGTTTAATGGAAATTTATTAGAACCTTTATTTAAAGGTTTAATGGGAAGGACAGCCCCAGCATGCACACCTGGAATCCCACAAATCCAAATAACACAGACCTCAAACCGCTTTGCCTGGATTTGAAACACAAAATAGAAACAAACCTTCCCCAGCATCAATGACTGCCTTTTCCCTAGCAGTAGGATACTGGATGAATTCAGACTCTCTGATAGCTTTGTATCTAACAAGAACCACTTGAATCTTCATTACTCTGTAGTACCATTATGGTAAGTGGTTCTGATCTGTGTCCTTTAGAAGCCCATTGCAAATCTCATTATTATTAGACAGAAGTTTGATAAAGCTCTTAACAGTGCCTCATGCATCTTCATCCCCTTTGAGTGTAGCAGAAGAAAAGAGGGAAAAAATAAATCCAGAAATAGCAATGTATTAAAGAGGAAACAGAAGCAATAAAAACTTCAGGATTTTTTGGTTCATTTCCATGATAAATTTAAAAAAATAGCCACAAAAACCCCCACAACTTGCTCAGTGAAAAAAAAAATAGAAATGGATCTCTAATGTAAGACTGGCTACTGGTACACACTGTCAGTATGTACAGTTATAAGGAGAGAAAGAACAGTCCACTGGAAGATAGCACTGGGCTAGACTTGGGGAGACAATTATACTCCTATATCTGGAACTGACTAACCAGAAATCACTGCACCCTCTCCAGCATCCTCCCCTGTCATTTTGGCTATTTAATTTAAAGCGTCTTTCACTATAGAGAGGGTACTCCTGAAGTGCCTATATTAGCGTTCCCAACTTCCTCTGTGCTCATGGTTACAGAGAACACAGGTCAAAGTAGGAGAAATAACATACTGCAAAACTGCAGGCGGACCAGGAAAGGACAGAAAGAGAGTTTAAGAACAGTAAAAATTATCAGGAAAAATCTGGTTCAGATAAAAACCCTAACTTAAAAGTCATCAAATAAGCCTCTGGAGAGCATCCCTCCCCACTGGTCACAGAAGGATCCACAGATTTGCCTTAAATGAGAAGTCTAAGATCAAAAGGTGTATTAATACATCTATTATAATACTTCTGCAGTGAGTCAAAACACAGGACCTCAAAAAGCTGACGTGAGGATTATTAGCAGGATTATTAGTTATTAGTAATTAATATTATTAAGTGTCCATCTCCTTAACACAGCTTTTTCACCTACAGTTTCTGCAGTATCTCTCATGATTAACAAGAAAGAAAAATGAAAGGGGAGAAACTTATAAGGCGGCCCAAAAGGCAAATACTTCCAATGTGGCCACACATATTTTTAAGGAATCTGAGGCACTCTGGATCTGGTTTTTGGTGGAGCTGAGCATGCACAGCTCTAATGAAAGGCCCGAGCAGCTCTGGGCACTCATGACTTTGAAAAAAGCCAAGGTCGTCAGTGAGGACAGGAGCTGATTCCTGGACATGCTCGAGCACTGTGCGGTGCTTCACAACTCCTTGGCTGGATCCAAGAAGCGAGCTGGTGTGAAAGCTGAGAACCAGCCCCAGGAGCCTGCATCACTTGGCCTGAAAAACTCCTTTTTCTCCACTTGCCATTTCTATGATTTCCTCTTTGTCTTTCAAATATTTCTCACTTTGAACCTCAAGGGATCTGACAGACTCCTGCCTGAACGCTCATGTGTCAGACCCATTGTTAATATTATTTCACGAGATATTAGGATTTCAGATGCATCTCTCTTGCCTTGTTTGCACGAGCTTTTCAACAAAAGACTATGGACATGTCTAAACTCCTAATATTTGCTGTGATAATACCATTTAAAGGCAAGTGGGCTGGGAATGGGAGAGAATAACTGATATTTTCATTTAGCTGCTGATGTGACTGGGATTTAGAGAACAGTCTGATTGATGTCTCGGCTTCATTTAAAATAAAATAATTAGGCTACTAAAATCTGGAAAGTATATTTTCATTTTAACTGGTCTGTGTGTTCAGCCCAGACTCCAAGAAAGAACATAGAACGTTACAGGAATGGAAATGAGGGGTCGAAGTAGGAGAAATGATATACTGTAAATTAGAGGCAGACGAGGAAAGGATATGAAAAAGGGTCCGGCAGAATTAAAATAATCAGGAACTAAGAGGAAAAACCAAGAGTTCAAAAAAAGTGTAGAGCATTCCATTAATCATCATTGTGGGAGGTAACAGAGGGTAGACAACAATATGAGAAGAGGACTGAAGAAGCACAACTAAGAGACAAAGAGCTGTAGATATGAATAAAACAGGCTTAAAATTCATATTTCTTGTTCCTGTTTCTAATAGCATTTGGGTCCCTGCTCAGTGGGAACAATGAAAGATTGGCTGGGGAAACAGAAGGCTTCCAGCTGCATGAAAGAAAGTGTAAGATCAGACTTGAAAACCATGCACAGTTTAAACAACTTAAACCCCCAAATAAATGCACTTTTAAGACATTTTGATCCCTTGCATCACCCTATCACAGTACAAAGGCAGTCCAAGGAATTCTGGATTTGATCTCTTAATTCTGTGAAAATTCAGGCCTGTATCTCAACTGCGTAAGAGCTCAGAAACACAATCACACACTCCAGCTGGACAGTTCTAATTACATGAACAAACAGACTCTGACAGCAAGAAACACAACACAACGCACTTTGTTGAGACAAAAAAAGCCTTTTGTTTATGCGAAGCCAAGATACAGCACTTTACATCTGTACACACACAGACCGCAAGACCACAGCTAACAAGTTAATCATGTAGCTTGAACCAGGCGCAGACTGAGGGTGTTATAATACTCACTCCAGTGGGCAACACCTCCCTCAGGACTGCTCCGAAACATAATGTAAAGTTTCCAGAAGCCAGGAATTTCAGCCAAGAACTGGAAACAACTTAAAATCCAGTAATACCTCCTCTGAATCTTTACAATCACTCACATAGTGTGAAAGTCTCCTCTGACTGTGACAGGAAAGGGACTAAACACCCCTTCTCCCCTGTAGTGATTACTCCATATAACTCAGCTTCACGGTTGTGTTGGTCTTTCACACCTACCTTCCTCTGGAAGCCAGTCGCCCATAAAATATAGTATATGAACTGCACTATATTAGCTAGAGAAAAATGAGGCACTTGAAATCTGAGAGAAAGCTGGAAGAAATTTACACTAAGTGAATATTGCATACCCGAGGGACAAGGGTACTGGGAAGAAAACCCTGTTAAAAACAGATTGTTTTCCCTCTCTTCAGTTTAACTTTTTCTCTTTTTTTTTTTTATTTAAAATAAGCTTGCCAGCCCCCATCCACCTCTTTCTCAGCACACAGAGGATATTTTTGCTACAAACTGTCTTGCACAGGAAGATACATTGAAGTGGTCTGGAATAGCTTTTCTGTTCTCACTGTCAGTGAAACAAGCTGGGCGTGGGGGTGTTTGGGTGCTATTCTACAAGAAAGGTAATGACCAACCAAGAAGAAAAAAACAGGAATTCACAAGAATAATCCTAGAAATAAGCCCAGTAAACGTGCCTTAAAAATAAAGATAACAATTCTTGTCCTCAATTATAATTTCTGTTACACACACCTTTTCTCAGGTATTACCACCACCAGAGTTTCCACTGGATAGGAACAGGAAATCTGTGCACCGTACAGCGTGCTTTAGCTTGCTGCAAACACATCCATACCCTGTCCAGCCTTACAACTGCACCAAGCACAGAATAAGGCAGTAAGTTTTTCCATGGAGGTCTGCAAATTTCTCAGCAGAAATCTTTTTGTGGTCTCTGCCACTCACAAAACAAGGTGTATTAGCTGAAAAGAATTGTAAGTAAAACAAGGAGTAGAAGGTTTATTCCAATGCTTCCCTCTTTACCTTTTTGCTCCTACCTGATGCACAAATTTGAATCAATTATTGGTGTTCACGGATGTATCACATGCAAGCAAAATGAAAATCCACTTCCTCTTTGGCCTATATTTTGACTTTTCACACTCCAAAGAAACTCGTGATAGTTTAGAAAATTGTAAGGGAGGTACATCAAGGAAATCCAGAAGAAAAGAAAGTCCCACCTTCTTCACATTAAAAACACAGACTTTTGTTTCCTATTTGCCAACTATAAATGGGGCATAAAAAATGTGTGATTAGAACCCTGAGAGTTCGCATGGCTCAAACACTGTATATTGATGAACCACGTTGGAATGGAAATCAGAGGAAAAGTATTCCTGTAGTGGCACTTTAACCTAACTGTTGACAGATGGAGAATGGAAGCAACATAAATGCTCTCTTTTTGTGTCAGCACTATAAAAATGTCTGACTAGCCCATGAAGGATGGAGATGAAAGCTTAGGCAGCCATTAGAAACTGTGCCTCACCTCAAGCAATAACTCATTCCCATGGTATTAAGAAAATGATTTTATTGCAGAGGATTACTTCTTCCCCTTCTGCAAAAATTACTGCTTATCAGCAGTGCAGAAATAAAGCCAGAAACTCCCAATCTTTTAAATTCTCCAATGCAATCTCCTTCCCAATGGTCAGGAATTTAATAAAATGTAACATTTGATTAAACCAGTTTGCATGCCTTTCTGAAACCGACACCATCATCTGAAATACAGCCCTTTCAAATGTCCTGCCATTAGTTCACAGCAGCCAGATTGCCTGTTGCATTTTTTATCTGAATATTAATGCTCTGCAAACTGCCTTGATTGGTCTAAGTCTTTTGGCAGACCTGGATTGGAAATCAAAAGGCAGTTGTAAGGGCAAGAAGTAATTCAAAAGCAGTGTCAAATAAGGAAGTTTTGTTGGATTTGTGGGGCTTTTTGTTTTATTTGGCCTGGGGTGGAGCATGTCCTTTTATGCAGAAAGCATTTTGTTTCCTGTTTGTTCCTAAGCAGTCAAACTTTAGTTAGAAAGCAAAACAGAACCACATGTATTTTAAAATTCAAACACTCCTGAAATTCAAAGGAACGAGGATCATCATCATCAACACAACTGGAAGTTACGTCAGTATATCATGAAGGGATCACAAGCTCCCCAGGGTACAGGAATTGAGACTGAACTGAAAAGTGAACGTTTATAGAGTCAGTGCAAGGCAGCAGTAATACGTCCATATTGGACCCTACAATCCCTCCATGGTATCAGTGCCAGTCAGAATGTGCAGCTGACATATCACAGCAGCTTTATCCAGATCTTGCTTGACACTCCAAAGCCACTCTTTTGGCAGCTGCTTTCAGGAATGCCTCTTACAAACCTATGCTGATGGCTGGGCCAAAACTCATGGGATAGCTGCAATGAAAGAATGCATCCTCGCTTGGTTAAAATATAGTTTTAGTTTTACTTTCTTCTGTATTTCAGGAATCTCCACAGCCAAAAAAAATCCAAGCAAGTTTGGCTTCAGATGGTGCTGACAGCATGTTGGCTGGGCCAGTAAGGCTATTCCCAACACTTCTTTTGGTAGTAGTGTGTGCCTGTGTGTTAATAGGTGCGCTCATGAAAGAGAAAAGGAAGCAGCTGCACAGAGCGAGATGCAATTCTTTACATAGATACATCTCTGCTGAGCAACCTCAAATTACAAAATGAACAGAAAATACATCCTACAAACTCAGAATAGCCCTGACATACAGAGCCAAGCATATTTTGTCAGACACCCCAGGACTCAAAAGAAACCCTACATGACAATTTTATGACTGTGGTTTTTTTTTCAAGTGACATACTTACTACAAGGAGGTATAGTGGGCTCCCATGAAGCCTTTAAGTCTTCCTCTACAGAGCACAAAGGAAGACTGGAATAGCTCCCCAGCCTCTGGTGGGACCCAACCTTTTTGCTCCTCAGACACTGACATGAATATCTGTAAGAAGATGCTGCACTTCATGTCTGGGGGGTCTCATTCTCATCATATGCTCAGGAATAGTATTCATAGTCCTTTTTAACTTTGACTATAGAGGTCTGAGCTAGATTTTCCTGAAGCTGTATTTCAGCCAGCCAGGTAGCTCTGAGTGTTGTGCGCAGAGAAATGGGGTTCATAATCCTGTAGTATCTGTACTTGGATCTTTTTACAAAAGAGCCTAGACAACACCACTCTGATGCTCTGCACCTTCATGAAGAAGCGGAGCACCTGCCTTGAAACACAGTCATTTTCTCCAAAACCATATGGCCAGCTGAGCTAATCATTCAGCTGTGTGTTTACTGGTGTAGAACTACATAACCAGAAACCACTTAGAGAGAAATGTTCTTTGCCACCATTACAAATGCTTAAAGCTTGCTAGCATTCCCTTATTAAACCACACCCTATTCCCTTTCCCATCCAAGTCTTACCAATCTCAACATCCAAAGTCTGCCACAGATACAAAGTTTTTCAGAGAGAGGGGAAAATCTGTTTTTATTTTCTATCTATATATCTATCCTGCAAGGGTTGAGATCAGAAAAGCAGTATTAGTAAAGTCCTGTGTGCTGAAGTATTTGTTTAAATCAGGAGGGATTTACACACTGAGTGTTTGCTGAGTCTGGCCCTTATTAAAGAGATGAGAGACATTAGCCACACATACAGACAGTGCATTTTAAATTAAACTGACAGAGTCACTGATGTTGAAAACTTAGCTACGTTGCTTGTACAGTAATGTTCTTACAAAAGTTTCTTAAATGTGCTTAATTTGCATAACACCATTATGAGTTATCCTGTTGGAGACTCATTTAATAACAATGCCATGCTATGGATTGACATAATAGGTTATTATGGCTTCAAATAATATGTAAATACTATTTAAATGGCTTCACTCAAAGCCATTACTGTCAATCAAAGAAATATCTGTATTTTGGCTTCTCATTTTTATGTCCTTAACTAACATTAAGAAATAAAAAGGGCAACTTGTACATAAAACCTGTAACAAACAGTTATTTTGCTAACAATCTGGTCTAAACTGCTATGAAAACAACACAATTTGGTCATAATAGCAGAGTTCTAATTTGAGTTGCCCTGTTGCATCTCAATACCACAAAGATTAGTATTAATTTTGTGGGTTAGGATGAACGCTATTTAGGGACATCAGCTCAACAAAGATGATGTGCATAATTTTATCATCAAGAGAGAAATTTCACATTTCTGCATTAGCATCTTGCGGTGCAAGAAGTGCTCTGCACAATGTTGTGCCAGAAGGAACTGCTACCCCCTACATAATTCATGCCCGCTCCCTTCCTAACCAAAACTTCCACACTGATCCTCCATGTTGCAGATTGAATAAGTCACATACCTAAAGCAATGGGACATTTCAAAAGGGGCACAAAACTAGGGGTTCAAACTTAAGCAGTGAGGATTTAGAATAGACACAAGGAAGAAATTCTTTACTAGAGAGTGGTGAGACACTGGAACAGGTTTTCCAGAGCTGCCCTATCCCTGGCAGTGTTCACAGCCAGGTTGGACAAGGCTTTGAGCAATGTGGTCTAGTGGAAGGTGCCCCTGCCCATGGAAGAGGGGCTGGAACTGGATGAGCTGGAAGGTCCTTTCCAGCCTAAACCATTTTATGATTTTATGAAAAGTCAGGAAGTAAGCCAGGAACAAAGCCAGGTAGGTAGCACTGTGCCCACCAAAGGTGGAAGCCCCTGTATGCAGATAGCTTAGACATGTACATGTGAAGTACTACAACCCAAAATCTTGGTGGTCTACCCCAGCCTATATCATGTTTCGTGTAAAATCATCCTCTTGCAGCTGTGTCCCTTTCCTTACCCTGTGCCTATGCACACAGGTGCAGAACAAGTCCCAGTAGCCATCATGCACATTTTTTTTCCTTCTGGCAAAAAGCTGTCCTCTGCAGTGCAACTATAATATTGCAAAGATCCAGTGTGGTATCAGTATCACAAAACCAGAGCCCGGGCTTCATCCTGTTTACAGGAAAACAGCTTAGTATAGGCAGATGTGTCCAATCAGGGTGAGGTTATTTTTGATAGCAGGACTCAGAATTAACACTGCAATAAAACCAGTACTATACTAATCATATTCACTCTGAAATATATTCATTAGCAGCATTCAACCATGTACGCAGAAATACAAAAATATGACCTCACCATACACTGAAGGGGAAAAAAATGAATCAAAATTACAAAACCTGTGTCTCAGCCAGAGAGCCTCTGTCTTTTGGTTTCTCTATTTTGGGGAAAGAAGATACCCTTTCTCTTGAGAAGTTAACAGCAGCTCCAGTTTCTCAGAGAGAAATTTGTCATCTATCCTCAGAAGAGATGGATTTACTGACATGACTCCTGCCACATCCCCGGCCAGGAAGACAAAGCCCATGTAATGGGCTCTTACCTACACCTGATAGTTGCTCAATGTCCTCCCTGCTATAGATTTATTTTTTTTTAGTAACCTGCAGTAAACCACTTGACACTTGACACTTTTTTACTCCAATTCTCCTCCCACAGGATGATCTTCTCTATGCAATAAAGAGGTTGTAAGGTTACAACACTGACCATGAAGTGCTCAACTGCTGTTTCATGAATGACCATATCAATACCCTAGCTAGATGGTAACAAAGCTAAAGCTGGCATCTTTCCTTTGCTCTCTGTCCCTGAAATACCTGCTGCAGCCATGCCAACTAGGCTGACCTTTCTTTACAGAAAGAATAAAACCTACAAATACTGCACATGGATGGGCAAGACTAGAATGAGACAATTAGGAAATGCAGCACACCTCACATATGTCCTTACCTCAGAAAGCCAGAAGTATTAGCATAAACACAGTGTGCTCTCTTAGCATTAGAATTAAAACTGGAGAGCGGAGGCAGAGGGAGCCTGTTGTTAATGCAGACAATTCAGCCAGACAACAGTTGGCCTTACTAATTAGCAAAACAGTGCCACTTTCAGAGCTCTCTTTGGGTACTCCTCAGGGAGTTTCAGACATCAAGGCAGCTAATATGTTTTCCAAAAAAGCTGGCAAGAGCTAAAACCTGCACAGCCAAATACCTGTGTGCAAGGAATCAGTTTCCTGTGCAAGTTCCATGCTGAGAAAAGCCTGGATTCATTCATTCATAAAAATTTTGCCAGCCTGCAGGTTCTACTGCAGGTCTGCTCTTACACTTGTGTTTTGTTTTGTTCTTTGCTCTCATTTTAAGCTCTTGAACACAGATGATTATCAGAAATTAACTTTCCTTTTTAACATGCATTTCTCACCCTAGTAAGGAAGAAAACTCCAAAGTGTGAACTTTATAAGTCCAAGCACAAGAATAGAATCAAATAAACCTGCTTCATTCCTCTTACGGAGCTTCAGCGAATTTTGGAGAGAAAAGGAATCTGAGATTTTGAAAAGCCTGGAACTGGACTTAAAAATATACCTGGCTGGATATCAGAACTGTGCCATTTAAGTAAATCTAACTCCTTGCTTCCTTCTGTATCCAAAGAACATCTCCCTGCCTCCCAGCTCTCACATCCAGCAGTCTGAAGCCAGCCCCCAATCCCACCATGGTCCAGCTGCCACATGCTGTTCATGACAAGTTAACATGCAAGCCAGGCTACAGCCGGTTCCCAATCTCTTACTTACTAATTCGGAGATGAAAGAAACAATTCTTCTGGGAAAAGCTGTGCGCTTCATACTGCATTACACTTACTTCAGCCCATGCTAGTGTATTTAAAACACTGCTGGTTACTTAGCATAAAGATTCAACTAAGGCCATTCATTATAAGTCTGTCATGGAAGACAGAAAGATCTGTTCTGCTATAGGGGGTATTTTGGCTCTATAAAGTATATGATTGCTGCAGAAAAAGATAAGCCTGAAGTATAGCACATAAGAATAATAACCTTAAATGTTAAAAGCATATTAATATTTCATCAGGGGAACCAGAGGAGCTGGAAAGCACTAGGGGCCCTATCACATGATAATCATTTGATAGGACACTACAGCCAACCACAGGGATAATTCACAGGGATTACAACTGCTCTATTTTCACTGGCAAGCAGCGCTGGATGCACTGACAGCAGGAATTCGGTTGTGCGAACAACTCCTGAGTAATTAATCAGGGTCAGGGCAGGATTTGGTTTCAGAAAAGTCAGGCTTGTTACTGGCACTGCTCTCCAAGCTTTGTGCCAGCCCAGTTGTCTCATTTCTTCTGTTCATGTAAGTCAAAGGACTGCTGCCTGCTATAGAATTCAGTGGATTGAAATAATTTATTCTGCATTAGGCTGCCATGATCACATTTCATTTTTTTTTTTTTTGTCTAGCCTGCCCATAGATAATGATCAAATGCTAAAATGCCTGAGATGCAGGATCAGTGTTTGGATTTAAACACCCAAATTTGCAGCCTTATGGCCACCAGGTCACTCAGGAGACTGACTCCAAGGTTCAAGCATGAGGCTTGTACAGTAACCTGGGAGAGAAAAGGCACAACCCAGTGGTTTTTCACCCAGAAAATAGCTCCTCAAGAGAGGGTGAACTAGATTCATGCAGAGATCCACGCATCTCCAGTTAACAATGCAAAATACTGCCTCAAAAGCTTCAGAAGATTACAATAGAAGAGACAAATAGCACGGAAAATACCACAAAAGCCTGATACAAAATAACATTGTGGAAAAGCCTGAAGTTTCTGTCCTTGTTCTGTGCTCTAATTCACAAGCAAGGAAACAGATCATAACATTAAATGTGAGAAAATTCAAAACTGAAAAAAGAGTAGAATTTTTCTTGCACAACTTAATATACTGAAATGTTATTGTCACTGGATGTCAAAAAGGCCAAGAACTTAGCAAGGCTCAAAGCAGGGTTAGGTATTTACATGGTTAATGAGAACCTTCTGCATTACAGCTGTAGATACCAAGTTTGGAAGGGAGAGAGGCATAACAGAGTGCTTCAGGGTTTAAGCCAACACTATATCATAGAATGGTTGAAGTGTTAGGAAGTGGAAGGACCTCAAGTTAGGAGGGAGTGGAAGGGACCTCAAAGCTCATCTTGTTCCACCCCCCTGCCACAGGCAGGAAAACCTTCCACTAGATCAAGTTGCTCAAAGCCCCATCCAACCTGGCATTGAGTACTGCCAGGGATGAGGCAGCCACAGTTTCTCTGGGCAGCCTGTTCCAACCTCTTCCCCAGTTGTTTCATCTGCATTCAAGGTGTTTACACCACGGCACGTTGCATGACATTTAAGTGCCTCAACAGAAGTATCTTCTTGTGCTTCTGGAAGCCAAGACAGACTCATCTCATTTTTCCAAGCCTTTTGCTATACTGAGTGAGGCATTAAACCTGTCCTTTACATTTCTATGAGGAGCAGCAAAGTCAAGCTTTGGTATTACTTTATCCATCTGGTTTTTAATTTCTGGAGCAGAGGATGACTGCTTATTACACAATGGTTTTCCCATTACTTATTCAACTTAAAATGAGGTAAACTGCCAAACAAGAAGCCTGGAGGTTTTTCTTTGTTTCTCTCTGTCTTCAGCATATATATTGGAACACACCTAAAGGCAGACAAGCATACACACTATGTTGTATTACCACCAGAGCATTGCCTTTTCTTGAAATCCAGACTGAGCAGGGTTTTTTTATTTTTCCTTAAACATACACACACACAAGTGAAAATAAAACTGCCTGTGAACGGCCTTCAGGCATCAAAATGTGTGTGGTCAAGTGTCATCAATCTTGCATCACCAAAGAGCAGCCTTCTGCCTCCTCTCTTCCCCACACCACTAAAACACATTAATTAAAACTGTGTTCGTTCCCTCCTCACCCCAGTGTGAGCTCATCCCCTCGTGATACATTCTGACCTTCAGGAAATAGGCTGCTTCTCTGCCCCGCTACTCCGCAACATAAAGCCCAGATCTCCATAAAACCATTTCCTAATTGCTTGTCCATGATCACATTTATCTCCCAGGCAAGCCCAGACTGCAGTTATTAATAGTATAAATGGTAGCTACAGCAAGAAGGACTGTGGTTCTGTTTATTTCACAGCTATCGAAACGAAAGTCTACATTAGCATCAGTAACCTGAAGACATTATTCATACAAACTTTCAAGCCTGTTTAACACAATTTATTAGAACTTTAGGGCTTTGGAGTAACAACTCACAGAAACAAAGCAACAGAGGACAGCCATTGCTGCCGAAGTGAACTTTATATACAGTTAAAACAACTGACATGATCAAGTGGGGAAAAAAATAGCATAAGGCAAGAGTTGAAAAATAATTAAGGCTTTAATTTAACTCAATTACAGCAAGATGTATTCTGAGGGGAAAAACCCCCCACATTTTCCAGTAATTCTGATTCAGCAAAATTTTTACAGTATATAAATAAATTCTAATTATGCTCATATAAGGTTAGCTTTCCTGCATGTAGGCATTTAGAAAAATGTTAAATTACATTATCTACATGCACTGGAAACATAATGCAAAGGATTACATGAAAAGGCACGAGCAGCAGGCCAACATGAGCAAATCTCTTATGCAATCTCTGACAAAGCCTGACACAAGCTCAGAAATACAGCCCACAATTTCCTGGGAAACATTCTTTTTGCAAATTAAACATTTAATTACAAATCTGAGTCCATAAATAGACTTTTCATGTTGGAAGAAGGAAAGGACCCAATGCAGATGCGCCACTGGATTAAGAGAAGATCCTGAAAGAAATTTATCAATGTCACAGGTAATTAATTAGAACTCCCCATCCACAGATGGGGATGGCTGTGTTTATCAGCCAGGATTCCCAGAATAGCAGGTGGTCAACAAAGAGCCCAGCAAGTTCTCTGTCTGCTCATCTACCTAGTTGTGACTTATCTACATTACAAACACGTGGCTTTAAATTATTCCCACTGGTGAGAGAAATTCATTGTTGTGAAGTCTCATGCTTATCTTTAGACTTGGGATATGTGCTGCCCTTTTGTGAACCTCCAGTTTTGGAGGTCACGTGGTTACACTTATATTTAAGGAAGGCTGATGAACTTCTAATCGTAATTTCAGAGAATGGTGTGAAAAAGATGAATTAAAAAGATTCAAGCACATGAGAAGGCAAGCACAAAGAAACCAAAATGTAAACGTAGTACTTCTAAATGTCCACTTTATTAAGCTTTTTATGTTTTGGGGAAAAAAATGGGTAAAATCTTTATATTAATTTTACCAAATATACAGCAGTGCTTGCAGCATTTAGAAAAGATACTAAACATCCATGTACAAACACCATGGGTCTGCTCCCTAAAACTCCCAGCCAAGAAAAACAACACAATTTTAAGGTGTATGTCTTCAAATTAAAAACAAAACAAAACTCAATAAAAGAGGACAGGAATACATTTTTCTGGATGTGAACAGACTCTGGTTCTCTTAGCATACAAACTTCTGGTGTCTGCTCCTGGGAACAGTTTCTGACTATACTGTGGCTCTTCAGTGGTCTTTTTTCAAAACAAAGCACAGCTCTTTCAGTTCCTTATGAATTACTCTCAAGATCAAATTAGTGTGATGGCCTGAAATGAAAAACTATGGCCAGTACATATAAGCAGCTTCCCCAAATCATGTTTTCAAACAACACGGCTCCCTTGTATTGGTTCTTTTAGCTATAAACATTGGCCCAATTCTTAGACTGCAACTCAGAATGCAACTCAGAGCCACAACTTCCTGAACAGAGATATAAATGCCACTCACTGAGGCATCACAACATGCAAAACACAATTAAAAGTGCCTTCAATGACCTCTGCTGCGCCATGCTAAAATGATTTTCCACACCAACAGTGTGCAGGAGAGCTGATCCTGCTGCAGTCTGTAGCTGCAGTGACACTTGGCATTTTACCATATGCAATATGGAACTGCTTCCTAAGAACTCATTCCTCTAAATGCTCAGCTGTGTGCAAAAACCTACAAAAGCAAAAGGGTGCTGAGCTCAACATGGGCACCTATGGGAGGAGCTGAGTTAAGCAAAAGCACATGCATCAGTAAGGTCAAGGTCCCAGTAACCTGATTGCCATTAGGAAGGTCTCAAGAATAACATGACATACACTTTATCAAGTGGAGGCATAATGACAACTGGAGTGCTAACCTGGTCATTCAAGGCTCAACTTAATTAGCAGATACGGTCATTCACTTACAGCACTTTATGTCTGAAGCTGATTAGAAGAAAAAAAAAACAACTGTGCTCAAGAGCTTCATATTAGCAGAGTCCTTTCTTTCTAAGAGAGGGGATAACAATACACTTTAATTTCAGGTAATAATAACCTCCAAAAATGTTTAGGCCTTGTAACTAATATGTTAAAAGGGTAATCAACATAAGTGAGAGGAATCTAGGAGCAAAAGAAGCACAATGAAGTCTAGTGCGTCGCAATGATCTGAATTCAAATGAAAATACTTAGGAACATGATTTTGCAACTTTGATGTGCAATGAATAGCATCTTTATGCTCAAACACTCCTATTTGTTATATCTTTGGTGTAACAAAAGCTCAGCTGGTCAGTCCTGAGAGTGGCCTGACATCCAAACGGCTCCCGAGATCTCCTAATTCATGTCCCTAACTTATCGGTAAGTGGTATGAAGTTGTCCTCCAATCCTAGCACCCTGCTGAGCCCCCTGTCCATCCTCCAACCACCTTCCCTATCAAAACAGGAAATGTAAGAGAATCCAGATGTAACTGTGAATGGACTCTGAAGGAACAAATGTGACAGCGAAAAAAGCAATCACATTTGCTAGCTCACCAGTGCTTTAAATAAATAAGCAAGTGGGCACCTGGGACACTTGGAAATGACATCAGTCAAGTCCTGCACTGAGAAGAGCTGCCAGTGTACAGTCCGCCCCGTTCCCTCCACCCTCTTCCTCCTACCTCAAGGCCAAGCCTGTACCAGGGGGAATAACCACAAGTGCTGTTAACTGCACAAGTGCAACCTCGCCTTTAACTACCAAGGCAGTACTAGAGAACTGTATGTCCCTCAGCTTTGGGCATTAATGTGTATGTTATTGTAGAGCGAGGTCAACTTCGGGCAAGTATTAGATTATTTATAACTTCAAATAAGTTACTTTGCAAGCTCATTTGCCAGACTTCCATGTGGGGCAGCATTTGATAGAAATATGGAAAATGGCCTGAACTTTAAATGACAAACAGATGAGAAGGTCCAATGAAAATCAAACACTTTTGAAGGCCATGTGTTTTCACAGGGAATATAAATGGAATTTTTAATTGATGTTGACTTCAGTTCACGGTAACATTTTGGGTGATCTCAATTAGTGGGGTTACAAAAAACAGTAAAGAAAGGAATTTGATTATGGCTAGCCCTGGAAAAAGAGATCTGGCAGAAGTATTCTCTACATTTCCTAATTCTAGGAGTAATCTCTTCTGTAATGTAACTATCCACAGTCAACATATTCTTGCAGCCACCAGGCACAATAACAGCTTCTTAATGTCAAAGATGCTGAGTACTATCCTATTATCTTTTAATGAGTTTAGCTTTTTGATCTCTAGTGATTCGGACAGGTCTGAGCACAGGGCTCACTCTAGACTCTGAAGAAATAGGTTGAACTGGCAGTTCCCATGAAGACTTGCTTGCGATTTTGTGTCACTTGGCTTTTCTGAAACTTAACCCTCCAACTGCACAAATGAGGATATATCCTCTCACAGGGGTGAGATGAGGATAAATATATTGAAGCACAGAAGGTTCTCACATAACGTATTAATGGTGGCACTAAGAGTACCTAGAAATTACTCAAATTTATTTCCCATCTGGCATCTGCCCATGTTGGAGTAACCAAGGTTCACTGCTTCTCATTCAGAGCTTCACTCAGATCAACAAACTGTTTTTAAGCTGTGTTTTAAAATATTTCCACCAACAAAAGTTAAATATGGTTTTCTGGCTCAAGATGGATGAACAAAATTGCTTTATTGCACTGTTACAAAATCCTTTGCGCAGCAACAATTTCTAAATGAAAACCATCTTACTAAAGTAACAGCTTGCATACAAAAGCACCACTCATTTTTTACCTGTACTAGGAAAGCCTTTCACATCAGATTTAACATATTTACCAGCTCTGCATTAAAAAGTACTTTTTCTTGGTTTGCAATGGAAAAGTAAATTGTATCTTATCAATCATTTTTTTAAATCCCATTTTTCTGAGAAAGCTGTTTTAGCCACACAGAGAAAATCTGAGGTTACACAGGTTTATAGAAAAAAAGTCAAGTCCAAGGCTGCTTCTACATGCTCTTCACGAGATAGTGCTGTTTATCATTTCCAGTTGTGCCTTGATATAAAGGCACTGAAACCAGCAAAACCTACTACAGTCTAAAATTAGTTTAGTTGATTTAAAAACAAACCCAACATCACCACCACATTTGTCTCCTTTAAGGGAAGGAGAGCTTCTATAGTCAATCTGAACATGAATGGAGTCATTTTTGGCATCAATTGCCCCATCCCAACAAAGGTATCATTTTCTATTTTATCTCAAGGATGAGGATTAAAAACCCAACAGGGGACAGTGAGACAGAGCACCTATACCCTGGCCAGGAGCATGCTTTCACCTTTTCCCCCTTGGCCAAAGCACCCTTCAGCTGATACCACAGGAAGATTCAGCTAACTACAGCCTTCTAGACCTACACTCTCTGTTCCCAGGCAACAGTGCCAGCCCTGACAAGGCACATTCATCCTTGATGGTTTGGTGGCATTGTTCTTACCTTGATGCTGTTACGTCTGTGCCTTTATACTTGAGGTTCTTCTCCAAGCTCTTCTGCTCATGCAAGAAGGCTTTTGCTCATTTGCAGCTATCAGAGGGTAGTCTCCTACCCTATGGGGTCTCTCGTGGCACAAGTGCAAATGTAAATGGCACAGAGATACACTGCCATCTTCACTGTCAGATAGGCCCTGCCAGTCACTGCTCATTTTGGTCTGGGGCAAATTCATGTCTGTCACAAGACTGCATAGCTGTGGAGCCCACCTGACCCTTCTTCCAGACTAAAGATCTGGGGATGGGAAGAAAGGGCAATTTTGCAAGTTGCATGCAGCTTGTTCCCCTCTCCTTCCCTTCAGGCATTCCTACATGATAGCTGCATCAGGGTTCAAGAGAACATGGGGTACATTCACCAATAAGCAAATCCAGCAGTTATTTATGACTCCTTTCCCTCTACTTCTTCCACAGAGATCACAGTCAAAAAGCCTGTGAGGACATTTCAAACAGGAAAAAAAGAAGAAAAAAACCCACCCCAAACAAAAAAACCCCCAACAACCAATCCTTCTCCCTTTCCTCCTCCCCCCCCCAAAGATGTTCTCTCTCCTCTTGCAAAGAGGGTGGATATTTACCGCCTTCAAAAACTGTCCAAAGAAACAATGAGAAATCCAAAAGCAATGGAAGTACCCTTGTTAAATCCAGTCTCACTTGGGAATATAAAATTTAGACTTGCTATTCATGAAGTTAACGCTTCATCACAGCAGATCCTTTTCTTTCTTTTTTGTCTGAATTTGAAAGCTAGAAGATAGAATATCAGAACACCAAAGCATGGTGTTCTGAAGTTATTTTTCTCATTAGGTTGTATGCTCCAGGATATAGTTAGATCCCCTAGAGATTTATTGTCTTTTGTACAACAATCAGAGGCCTTGAAAGGTGTATAAGTATTAGTTTTGAAAACACATATGGCATAGAACAAAGAGAAACAGACTGATCAAACAGCAGGGGCAATGTACAG
Organism: Psittacus erithacus; assembly: GCA_009867235.2. NCBI lineage: Eukaryota > Metazoa > Chordata > Aves > Psittaciformes > Psittacidae > Psittacus > Psittacus erithacus. The sequence goes on from WYDI02002601.1 coordinate 53,753, forward strand.
GAGTTAATAATACAAAATAATTCTGAGCAGCGGCCAGTTTTCACAAAGCAAACATCTCAATGTGGATGCCATATTGTCAATTAGAGCCAGTCATTTTCAGATGTAATGGGAAGTGGAATACAATATCTACATCTGATGTATGAACACAACTGTAAAGAATCAATACCATCTGGCTGCAAAGCATTTGGTCTTTTAGTCAGCAAAACCAGGCCATTCACACAATAAAGAACAGCTCAGACAATATGGGAACCTCAGACTTTTCAGCATATCATTTGCAGGGCAATTTTTAAAAGAGGAGACAAAGTTTCAGTGGTGCTTTACCAATAAATCTGAACGGAGAGAATAACCTCAGTGAGGGCCAGGGGTTGAGGTGGATTCTGTATTCCTTCAGGAAAGGTTTATGCCTTCACATGTGTTACATTACAGGCCAAATTTAGGGCCATGTAAGCGGGTCCAGCGCCAGGTCTGGGTTTGGCCCTGCATTTTCTCATTACGCTTGTCACAAGACATCAGAAGTAATCACACCACACAGCACTGTGAATGCTAATAAAATAAACCAATGATTGATGAAGAATTTTATCCTGAAACATCAGCTATCTTAACTTGTGTTTCATGGGTACAGTGGCATTAATTGCTTCCATACTGGCTTTACTCTGTTTTGCAGAAATTAGCACCACTGCTATTTACTAAAATTGTATTTCTAGGCCAATTCTTTTCTTTTTCTTTCCCTGAAGTCCTCACCTTGTTATTTACCTTCACTTTGAAAGGCTAGATAAAAGAAACCCTGCGTGTAACATTGCTTTCCCCAAGCCTTCCCAACTGGCAAATTAGGGCGCTCCCTTGACACTTTGAGAGCGAACAAGCTCTTGAAAACGTGGTAGCAGGTCTGGGTTTCTAATGATACGTAAATCTAAAGGATGAAGGAATTGTGTCATCAATTTTCAGCAGATATTCCATAGCAGGGAAGGAGCAGTCCGAGCTCTGCTTGCCAGTTTGGCATAAGCTCTGGCATGCAGCTGACTCCCAAGAATACTCTTGGACCTTGGTTCTCAGACAAGGCAGTCTTTGGGGACAAAGGGCAAAAATAACCACAATGGGTAAAAAGCCAACTGGTTGAATTTAGGAAGGAATGCCTAAGTAATGCAACACATACTAATATAAAGCCAGATACTGACTTCTTGTGAATTGGCTTAGCTCTAGGGAAACTCGTTCAAATAGGCCAATTACATAAGCTGAGGATCTGACTAGTACCATTTTCTAGGTTTTTTTTTTGTTGTACAGAGAAAATAATGTAGGAGTTCACACGTTATGTCATACTCCACTCACACAAGTCTTAAAGAGACTCTGCACTCCCATGAAAATACCCAACTTAGTATTTATTTATATTTATAGAAATATATTTTATGTTCCATTAGGACTGAGCTCAAATATTTGCGATCCAACAGCATCAGGAAAGACTGCACAGCCAGCTCTGTAGGATGACCACTTCATGAGTGGCAGTCTGCACAGTGCTGTCCTGCTCCTCAGTCAGTATCATCAGGGAAGATGCTCACAGTGTATTAAGAAGGAAGAAAAACTCAGACATGCATCAATACCTCTGAGCTAAAGAATGAATTCAAGTCTCTTGAACTTACTCTGGCTTGGTTTTTGTTTGTTTACAATTACAAGAAAAGAGCTGAATGGCCTTTTCTAATGCCCAGGCTGCTAGTATTTCACCTGTACTTGCTACTTTGTCAGCATCACAAAAGATTGACAGTTAGCTCTTGCAACTTCTTTGTAAGCAAAGTTTATGTATCTTCAGACCTGCTGATGTAAACCAGTACAAACTCCAAGAGCTTGCTGCCTCTTGACTTTAATTTAACTTTACAACTTCACATATTGCATTACATATACACAGACTGAGAGCAGGCAGGAGTTAGACCACCAGAAATCCAAGGGGGGAAAAAAATGGAGCCCACTTGACTGCCTATCCTGTCCTGGGTTCAGCAGTAGCAGTCATTTTTCTCCTTCTTAGTAGCTGGTGCAGTGCTATGTTTTTGATTTTTGGTCTGGGAATAGCGGTGATAACACCGATGTTTTTAGCTACTGCTTAGTATGTTTAGTCTGACCAAGGACTTTCTGAGCCTCATGCTCTGCCAGAGAGGAGGGGAAGCCGGGAGGAAGCAGAGACA
>WYDI02002603.1:0-39696 GCA_009867235.2 Psittacus erithacus
GGATTTCATCAGGTCCCATGGACTTGTGTACATTCAGGTTCTTAAGATGGTCTTGAACCAGATCCTCTCCTACAGTGAGCCCAAGGTCTTCATTCTTAGTCCCTGTGTCTGCCTTCCAAGACTTGAGTGGTGTGTTCAGAGCATTTGCCAGTGAAGACTGAGGCAAAGAAGTCATTAAGAACCTTCTCCAGATCCAGGGTAGCCAGTTCTCCTGATAGCTTCTGGAGAGGGCCCACCTTGTCCCTGGTCTGTCTTTTATTTGCAACGTAACTATAGAATCCCTTCCTGTTATCTTTAACATCCCTAGCCAAGTTTAATTCTAACGGGTCCTTAGCTTTCCTTAGCTGTTCCCTAGCTTCCTGAACAACGTCTCTGTATTCTTCCCAGGCCACCTGTCCTTTCTTCCATCTTTTATAAGCCTCCTTTTTCCTTCAAAGTTTCCTCAGCAGCTCCTTATCCATCCAAGGATGTCTCCTGGCCCTCCTGCTGTGCACTTTCTTCTAGTTGGGATGCAACACTCCTGAGCTTGCAGTAGATGATCCTTGAATATCAACCAACTGTCTTGGGCCCCCCTGCCCTCTAGGGCTATATCCCATTGAACCTTACTAAGCAGGTTCCTGAAGAGGCCAAAGTCTACTCTCTTGAAGTCCAGGGCAGTGAGCTTGCTGCATGCTCTTCTCACTGTCCTGAGGATCTCAAGTTCAACCATCTCATGATCGCTGCAACCAAGGATGTCCTGAGAGCATCACATTTCCAACCAGCCCTTCCCTGTTGGTGAGCACGAGGTCAAGCATGGCACCTCTCCTTGTCAGCTCTTCTATTACTTGCAGAAGGAAGTTTTCCACGCAGTCGAGGATCCTCCTGGATTGCTTGTGCCAGGCTGTACCGTCCCTCCAGCAGATATCAAAGTAGTTGAAGTCATCCATGAGAACAAGGGGCCTGCAAGCATGAGGCTGTTCCTATGTGCCTATAGTGCGCTTCATCCACAGAGTCCTCTTGATCAGGCGATCTGTAACAGATCCCCACAGTAATGTCTTCCATTGCTGTTCTCCCTTTAACCCTGACCCACAAACTCTCTATTGACTGCTCACCTGTCCTCAGATAGAGTTCCACACTCTCAAGCCTGTCTCTAACATAAATAGAAACTCCCCCTCCCTGCCTGCCAGGCCTGTCTTTTCTAAAGAGCCTGTAACCTTCCATTCCAACACTCCAGTCATTGGGGCCATCCCACCGTGTTTCTGTGGTGCCTATTATATCATACCCCTGTAGATGCGCACGTCTCCAATTCCTCTTGTTTGTTCCCCATGGTACGGGCGTTTGTATAGAGGCATCTGAGCTGAGCTCCAAATGAAGCTGGCTGATTGGCTGGAGTGACTGGAATATCTCTACATTGCTCCAGCATTTATGATAGGTGCTGGCAACTGACTGGGTGTGTTGGGATGGAATGATGCCCCCCTCCCCCACACATGTAGTTTAAAGCTTCCTTGACCAGTCTGGCAAGCCTCCTGCCAAAACCGCTCTTCCCTTTAGTTGTCAGAGCAGCTCCACCAGCCTCCAGTAGACCTGGCCTACTAAATTGGGTCCCATGTTCTAGATACCCAACCTCCGGAGTACGGCACCACCATTCTAACAGTTTATTATCATTGCTCCTGATAAGAATTGCCCAAAGTATCATTTCTTGGTCATAAGGTTGATGATTATCTTTTCAAAAATTTAGCAGTGAAGTGTGGCAAGATTGCAACAATACCATGCTGTGAAGGAAATTGCATTTAATTTTAACTTCCCAGATTAATCACCCTCATGAGGAGATTTTACAGCAAACTGGTTTTTTATGCTAAAGTTGATGTTATTCTACTTTTCAGTGATGACTGTTATGTTTTCATTCTGTGACGCTTGTTCAGACATGGTTTTATTTGGTGTATTTCTGTACCTTACTATAGAATGGGTGGGCCTTATGTGCTTTGCTTTAGGTTAAGTGTTGCAAAGTATGTATGAAAGTGAACTTAACTGACCCATTTTCTCATGACTTCTGCAGCACTCTTGCTGAGCCTTCCTTCTTGATTACTGTAGACCCAAGAAATAAGTAGTCTTATTTGGGGACTCTTATTTTAAAGAAGTTAGAGTAATTACATTTATCTGGCCTTGTTTGATTCTTCTGTTGTCAGGTTGGAAGAAACCAAATGCATTTTCTGTATCAAGCAAGTTTCCAATGAGTTTCTTGTAAAACATGTAGTGTGGTATAGGTTATCCACATTGTTATCTCCAATGCTCTGCAAAGGACTGAAAAAATTGGTTGTGCAAGAATAAAATGTCACAAATGAGAACACTGGGCTGTCAGATCAGGGTTTGTAGGTTGTGCATCTCTTCAGAGATGGTTGTGTTTAGAGATAATAACTTCAAATACATCCTTTTAGGAAACCCACTGGGGTTTGTTGCATATTCCACCCCCACTTCCTCCTCCTCCCCCTCCCTCCCAGTCTTAACAGTCTTTCCAGGTACCAACTTTACCTGATTGTATGCTTGTCAGCACCTCATTTTTTACCATGGGAAAGTTAACACTCAAGTCAGAAGCATAAAGTACAGGGAGACACAATAAGCAGTTCATCCATTTTAAAATTGATACCTCTTGCTGCATTGTGCAATGAATACATAATGACAGCAGTAGGAACAAGTCTGCAAGGTATTACAGTGGTGATTGTAGTATGTGCTCTGTTTATGTTCAAGCACTGTTTTTGTGTAAGAAGACAATCGGTGAAACGTTGTGTTTTTTTGCAGTGATTTTTTTTCTTGGCTTTTTCTCATGTTTTGAGGAATTATTTTGGGGAATTATTTGCCCTTCAGATACTGCCATGGATTAGGGCTTTTTTGCACTATTTTAGTGCTGTATTTTTCCTCTCCTGATACATGGAAGTATTTGTGGGAATATAATCTGATTGGGGTAGTACTGCCCACAAGGACAGCAGGTGTTTCCACTCCATTATAGCTCTTGCACCAACAGTCGCAGCATGATTCTAAACTAAGGGGGCACACCTGCTGATACAAGCTCCAGCTATTGAGTGTCCTAGTTGTATAACTTCTGCTAGAAAGATCCTTGATTTCTGTGATCTATACTTTATTCATACTTCATGCCTGTTCTTTTGTTGTTTTTTCTTTCAAACTGTTGCTTTTATCTGCCTCAAATCTTTAGCTTTAAGCTTTGAAGGTAGAGGAAATCAGGATGTGAGGAACAGTTTGGTTTTGTTTGTTTGCTTGTTTGTTTTTCCAGATGGTTTTAATTTGGCTAGAAGTATAAGTGTTACTTCTACACACAAATTGCAAAAGAAAATAATTGATTTTCCACTCTTAAGTACTGATACTAGTGTACTGTATGCAGGAACACTGTGGATATCGCTTTAAAGAAAATACTCCTTCCTCTTGTGTATGAGTTTCTTTTACATTCTCTTTTATGTACTGTCAATTCATTTATGCTTTCCCTGGCTGTTTTCTGGTAGAAGATTGATGCAGTTCAGTTATCCAAAAAACACACTTCCAGCCAAGTAAGTCATAGTTATATGCTTGGACAGATAAAAGCCTATTGTTCAAGTGGATTAAAAAAAAAAATTAAAAAATGGCAAGCAGTAGTACTTTGACAGTCATGGTTTTATTTCTGGTTACTTGGGGGTTTGTGTTTTGTTTTGGGTTGGGTTTTCTGTTTTGTCATGCAGATACATAGGCTAGATGTTTTAACAGTTTTGGTGTGGTTTATACTTTTCTGAAGAAAAGGTTTTGTCTTTTTTTTTTTTTTTTTTTTTTCCCATGTCACATCAGACCAAGCTTCAGTGAGATAGTATTCAAACAGTAATCTGCAGATTGTTTTCAAACCAGCCATTAATATACATTCCCTGGCCATAGAGCTTAACCGAGAGGACCCGAGTCATTAGCTCTGTTGGCCCTGTGTAGGGATGATTAATAACCCTTTAAAAGGCCAAAACAGTTCATAAAACATGGATGTTGATGTCTTTTACAGCTCTTGAGGTATACTAATTATCGTCTTATTCCATCATTTAGCCTCTAAAAACCGCAAAGGCTTATATTTTAGTCTGTATATTGGAAGTGTTGAAAATAGTGGCTAATTTCTTACCCTGCGAAGGAGGAGAAGGACCTTTGTGATTGCATTTTACTGGAGGACATAAAGAGTTACTTGTTTTAATCTTTCAGAAAAAAGACCAATAAAATCTTCTGTACGGTATCAAAATTGTCTTCGGTAATTGAAAGAATTGCATGCTGTAGCACTTGGGTGCTGTACTACTGGATGACTTCTATTTACCTTAAGTTGAATAGTGACCACTAATGTATAGTATAAAAATAGTTTTTTGAAAGTTGCTTTTTTAATGTGTTATTTGGATTTCTACTTAATTTATTTATGGTATCAGTGATATTTTTGCTTTTGGGTGTCCATGTATATTTTGGTTTGTGTGGTTTTTGTTGGGTTTTTTTTTGTTAGGTTTTTTTTTCCTTTTTTTGTGGGTTTTGTTTTTTTTTTTTTTTTTGGTGGTGGTGGTTTTTTATTCGTTTGGGGGTTTTGTGACTTGCTGATAATTCATACTTGGTGAAGGAAAATCGGAGTGTACATCTGTAGTAGCTTCTATTGTTGGCATTTACAGATGATGGAGAAAATTAGTGCAATCCGTACAGGTTTCTTAAATAACGCTTTGCAATTGAGCTGGGACCCAAAATGAAACTTCAGAATGTTTCCAACCTGAAATACGTTTTTGCTTTTGGCTTCACATTTCAGCTAAGGCTTCAGGCTTGGCCTCTTGATGTATCAAGTTGTCTTTATAATTATTTCATGATTTTTTGGGTCTGCCTCTTTTCTTTCTCTGATCTGTATCCATTTTGGTAGAATCACAGTGCTTAGGCTTTAGTGAGTGTCTGCTGACCTCTGAAGTGCTTTCATTGCAAGTGAAGCTAAAGAGGAGAAAATGATTGTAGGTTGTTGCTTGGTTAGGGTTTTTTTTGTTGTTGTTGTTGTTGTTCTGGGGGGCGTGGGTGTTGTGTTTGGGTTGGTTTTGGTTTTTGTTTTTGTTTTTTTTTGTTGGGGGGGGTCTGTTATGTTTTGTTGAGTGTTTTCCTCATTTTGGTTGTGTTTTGGGTTTGTTTTGTTTGGGGGGGGGGGTGTTCTGCACGAAGTGCAAATGTGAGCAACATAGTGACAGTAGTATGTGAAATAGCAAAAGTATAAGAGAAGTGTAAGAGTGTTTTGGTTTTATTTTTTTTTATCTGTTTAGGTGGTTTTAGTACTCTTGCCAGCAAGCTGTTTCCTGTGTTGTGTTTTTCTTTGGAAACACGTCTCCTCAGGCGAGTCAAATACAGCCACATCTCAACTGAACTATTGGCGAACTGTTGATCTGCTGAGGAGCAAACAGTGAATCCTGTCCAGCGCAGAATGTGAAATTCTGTTGTGAAACACATTCACATTACATGGGGTTTAGTGATCCTGTTTGATAAAACTTTAAAGGAAATGATGATCTTAATGTTCGGTAAAGACAGTGCCTAGGGATCATTGCAATTATTGGAAACAGCTTTTTCAGTTATAACGAACAACATGTCTCTAATGTGATAATGAGCTTCTTGGTGGGGTTGGTGTGGAATATTTACAGTTGGCTTTGGTTTTATGACCTGTAATAAAAAGGATGTTGTTCCCTGTAGTAGTGCAGTACAGTGTGTACGGTACTGTGGAAAATAAGGTCACTTGCAAAGGCCACTTGCTATCAGAATCTTTAAAGTGCAAAAAAAGGCTGAGTTGCTCATTTTTTTGTGCTGTAAAATAAATTCATGAAGAAAACTCCTTTTGTAATATTGGTGGTATAGATTATTTTTAGAGTAATTTTCAGAGGAAGATTTTCACAAATGAAAAGCTACTGTAAGCAGTAAAATGTTACTGCAAATTAAAAATTAATGCTACGTTACCACAGTAAATCATTAAAAGCTTTTAAAGATATTTCCTGTTTGAAATGTGTAAGAGTTATTTATAGACTTCTTTGAGACCTTTCTGTCTGTAGGGTATCTATTTTTCTCATTAAACATGAATTATCAATTGTATTTTAAACCTGTTTCCAAGTTTTAATTTCATTTGAAATTAAGAAATAGCTAGGAACACATTCAGGTTAGGTTTTCATATCTTGACATCTGAGAGATTAAGTCTGAAGCCAAATTTCATTTGAGTTATGAATAAAGAGAAGACCATATAGTCGTCTACATTACTGGGCAAAAAATTTGGGGCCTATAAAGACTACCTAGAGCATAGTCCTGTAAGAAGTATGACTATGAAATAAGAATAATTAATCCTGCCCCATCTCTGGAAGTGTTCAAGGCCAGGTTGGATGACACTCTGAGCAGCCGGGTCTAGTGGAAGGTGTCCCTGCCCATTGCAGAGGGATTGGAACTACACAAGCTGTAAGGTCGCTTCCAACCCAGACCATTCTACGATTCTGTGAACATAAGAAGCTATGCATTTTGAGATACACAAATCAATAGGCATTTTTCAAAAGGAAATGAATGCAAACTGAAAAAAGAGCTGGTGAGAAAAAAAGCTGATGGTATGCACTTGAGATGTTTAGTCCTATCTTTGTATGCATGCCCACACAAATGAAGAAGATATTTCAGTTATATATACTAGATATACCATTTACCACTGCATAGTAAATACTGAGGTAAATGTTATCCTTCAATATCTTTTTAATTGTGTTTTTCTGTTACCTATTACAGTGAACCCTTTGGGAAATGAAAATAGCAGATTGACTGAATTACCAGTTTGATCACCAGCTAGTCATTATACTATGTCATTATTAAATCTACAGAACTAGGTTAAATCTACACCTAATCACAATAAATCTAATAGATTTAACAAACCTGCTGAAAATCATTGATGGAAAAAACTGCAAAACAGTTTCTCTGAGGTTTCTTATAACTGTGGGGAAGCGCAGACACTTTAAAAATATATGTTGTAGCTCACTTGCTAAAAGTTCGTGGAAAAAAGCTACAGAAAGTCATACAACTACCAAGGAAGCTTTTGGCTTTTCTGATAACAGACTGGATATTTCCATGTAAGTTATTTTACTATGATGTCTAGTATCTGTGATTTTAGATACTCAGCTTTTGTTCAGTTTTGCAGTCCGAGAATGTGTATTTTAAAAATGCATTTTTAAAATACTGGATTGTTTTAGCACATCATTGTAAATCACTTCTCCATGTCATTTTAGAAAGTTAGCCTTTTATGTGAAGTTTTGATGACATGGCTTAGATAAACTTCCAATTTATGGAAGTGATCTTCACCTTGTGTAAGTTATATAGTCTGTATTCTGGATGTGGAAGCTGTTAGGGAAGTTCTTCAGTAGCCCCCTAGTTGCATATCAAAGTGACGTACCTGTTCACATTTATCTTCCTCAACAAAATGTTCCATGATGGACCTTTTATTTGGTGGAGTACTCTTCAAAATTACTGTTCAAGGAGGTGTATGTCAGTCCTTACTGTTGTGGCCTCAAGAAGCATGATGAAGCTGGAGAAATAAAAGCCGTTAAAATTATTTGCTAATAGTGTGCATGCTTTCTTTTCTGCTGTTAAACTTGTTTGATGTCTTACTCTCTGTACCTTTAAAGGCTAGGAAAGCTTCTGGTTGGAAATGGTAGACTTGTCCTTGGTAAAGAGACACAACTGGTGCTTTGGGAGAGTTTTCCAAAAGAACAGTGAATGGAAAAAGACTATCAGTTAAGTCAAATTTAGTCCTACCATTGCAAGGTTGTGCAGTGGCAGATGAGAGATTTATTTTAATAAAACTGAGCTAAAAGAAGCACATTTTACAGGGGTGTTCTTTAAAGAGATGTTCAGTGCTTTGCAGAGGACTTTAATAGTAGCAACAATTCAGATTCTAAGCACTTTTTAGTTTCTGATCTGGTTTGTTACAGTGAAATCATTTATGTTAATAAGGGGAACTGTACACAGTATTTCATGTCAGGTAGCTTAAGATACAAGATACAGTAACTGAATGCTATATACACATTGCATCTTAAAATAAATAGCCCCTTCTTTTGGTGTTATCTGTAGCTGTTTGCTCCCAGTTTATTGTGGTAGGGCCTTTTGATGTGTCAGTCTGTAAGTAAGCATTGGTATAGTACAAGTAGCAAACTACACATATACTTTATTTTCTAGACACTTAAATTACTTGCAGCTTGTTCACAAAGTGAAACAAGTTCAGTGGGTAGCTGCAATAAATCAGTAGTTGAAAGAAAAACGGGCAGTTTAAGAAATACCATTATTGTACAAATATAAAATGAAGCAGAAGAATAAAGCATAGTGAAAAGAATGGAAGGTAAATGCACAACCTAAGTGTTAGGTCCCAGCTCAGCAAGACAATTGGCTCTGTTAGATGGATTTATTTTTTCTTTTAGCAGTTTAAGTTAGCCTTGTTAGAGTCTTGATTTCTAAATCATTATTCTCATGCTTCAAGATTTTAAAAATTTTAAATATAACTCACATATTAACCTTCTATCTCATGTTCTGAAAGAGCTTTGCAAACCAAGTTGGCATACAAGTGGATGTCATGTTTTAACCCCAGCCAGCAACTAAGCACCACGCAGCTGCTTGCTCATTCTCCCCACAACAGGATAAGGTAGATAATCGTAAAAGCAAAGACAGCTCATGGATTGAGGTAAAGATGGTTTAATAAGTAAGGCAAGGAAACTAAAGAAATTATTCACCGTTTCCCATCATCAGACAGGTGTTTGGCCATTGCTAGGGAAGCAGAGTTTCATGACACCTAGCAGTTACTTGCTAAGATGAAGGGTATCACTGTGAACGTCCGTCTGTGTTTCCCCGCCCCCCTTCCTTCCTCTGCCCTAGTCTTATACGCTGAGCATCACATTGTGTTGTATGGAATATCCCTTTGGTCAGTTGGGCTCAACTGTCCAGCTGTGTCCCCTCCTTATGCCTATTCACTGGCATGGCGGAATGAGAAGCAGAAAATGCCTTGACCCTGTGTTAGCACTGCCCAGCAATAACAAAAATATACATGTGTCAGGAACACTTTTTTCAGCACAAATCCAGAACATAACCCCATACTAGATACTATGAAGAAAATTAACTCTATCCCAACCAAAACCAGCACAGCAGAGGCAATTTCTGACCCTAAAATGCTGTTGTTGAGCACCACACGGAAATAGTAGTGAGCATCTTGACAAGAGACCATACTGTGTCTCTTCAGGAATATTCCTTATGGCTTAAATTATCTGAAGGTTTAAGAAAGTTTCTGTTTATTTTGTGTATTATGTCACAGAATACTTGTTGGTTGATGCTATTGAAGAAGATGACTTACCCACTGAACTCAAGCATTTTCAAGCATTGGAAACCCTAGGTTGCAGATAGGCAGAGAACTGATTTCCAGATGCATGGTGGACATTAGAAGTGTGTCCAGGTTGCTGTCTGCTGAACTGTCCATAAAATACTGCACAAGATTCTGTACCATGGAGGATTTTGGTCTTACTTCTAAACTCTCTTAATAGCGTTTAATATATAAATTTGTGAAAATTGGTGTCTAAAGTTAATTTGTTGCATTCACACTTTTTAGAGCAGCTAAAAAGTTGGGGAGTAAGATTGCATTTCAAAAGTCTGTTCATTTATATGTCACATATGAATGTTCATATATGTATGAAAAAATTACTCTTTGGACTACTACTGGATGCTGGATGTCATTACTTGATATGTAAAAAGTCCTTTGTATTTTTGTAAAAAACACATAACATGATCGTTATCCCAGACCTAATAATGGTAGTGCTAATATTCTTATGAGTTTGAATCAAGTTCAAAATATTAAGAATGTGCATGTTTTCAAGATTTTTTTCCTACTTTTGCATCTGAGACTAAATGCTGTCTGAACTGTATGTTTTACTTGCTCTATTTCATTCTAGTTGTCTACGGAAAATAATTCAGACAGTGGAAAACTCATTACATAAAAACATTCCGTCATAGTAATCACTGGAATTCCAGCAATAAGACACAAGAAAGGCTACGTATGTGGCTTCTCTGAGTAAATGTGTTGTGGATTATATACTGTGGGTAGAGTACTTCATAGATTGAGGTACTGGTTTTTGTTATATTTTGTTACATTTTTGTTATATTTTGGGGTTTTTTTTTGTTCGTTTTGGTTGTTTCGATTTTTCTTGTTTGGTTGGTTTTTGGTTTTTGTAATAGGATTTAAATAGCCGACTTCCATTAAAATAATGCATGATGATAGCTTGGGCTTGCAGCCATTGGCCCCCTTAGTTGTTTTTCTTCCTGCTTGTCCTTTCCTATAGTCGCCTCTGTACTTCCTCACAGACATGTTTCTGAGGGTTTTGTTCGTTTTAATTTCTTCATAATCTGAGGTGGGCAAAGTCTACCAGCCTTCTTCAGTTGCTTACTTTTGGATATTATCATGCCACATACAAATGTGAAGTTTTTTGTAGAATTCTGTCCCTCTGAAAGTTTGAGTCATGAGGCTGTAGAATAATTTTCCCACTGCTGTTCTGATTTAGGCCATTGTGTAGCAAAAGCTTGGAATTTTGTATTGAGCAGACGTAATCGAGTCCTTTCCTGTATCTGCTGTATGCAGAGACTTTTCTTTAGTAGTAGACTTATCTATTACATTTTAGGTCGTTGATTCAGAACAAAATCAGAAAAACATCACTGTTTGATAAATCACTTTAAATGTTCCAGTAAACACCCTACTCTGTTGCAAACAGGCTCCTGTTAGACTGTAGGATCTTAAGTCCAGAACCTGAAACTTGTCAAGTTATTTAAGCAAACTTAGGAATGGAGAACTGTTTCTTAATACCACACTTTTTGTGTGACTGAGTAACCAGTTTGAACTTTAGTTTTCCAGAGCTTCTTCCTGCCCCTCGGGATACTCGCTGTGAAGTTCAAACATTGTTTTCAGGCTGGTGAGATAATTCCTAGTGTATACTCTGAGTGCAGATGCACATCTGTTAACTCGTATGGGAATTATGCCAAATTCCATGTATTAGGTTTAGAAGTGCTTTTGTGGTGTTGACTTTAACAGGTTCTCCATAGTTGCAGGTGCTGAAGTGACCAGAATGTGATAAAAGGAGTATCTTAAGCCACTCACACAGATATTCACTGTGGTCTGTATCTTCAGCCTTGATTTCTAAACTAGTTTGAAGTGTGATTTTCTGAAGTGTGCATAAATGCTCACAAGGCTATTTAAAGCATCTTGTTCAACAAAGTCTGTGTAGGATGCTGCCTGTCTTTTGAGGACAAGAGAGCAAAGACTGCAGCTGTAGATGATCCATACTAATACAGAAAGGCACATGCTGTGGTCAGCTGAAATTCTCAGTTACCAAATACCTTCCAGTTAAGAGGTGAGGCTCTACCATCTCAGAACAAGGTGAACTACTAATGCAGAATGCTCTAGGTCAGGATCAGCAGGAGCTGCGCACTGATTGGGAAGTCCCTGATGAAGATTTTGGTCCTGGGGTTGTAAGGAAGTCATGCCTCTTCCCTAGGACCTGGCTGAAATACCTGCTGTTATCTTCTGCAGTTACAATGCCTTGGTAGATCTGTCAGAGCACTGTCTGTCCTCTGGACTAGGTTTTAACCTAATTCATATTTGCTATATTTTACTAGAAATACCTCAAGAATCTTCAAATGCAGCTGACTGTGTGCAGGAAAAAGGAGGTGAGAAAAGTTGAACGTTGGCTGTGTTGCAAGGTGGAATAGTAAAATGCAATTACAACAAAACCTGGAAGTTCAGTCAGCATTCTGGAAGTGAATATGTGTTTAATAAAATTCTTTTCCAAATATTTGAAGTTAAGCAGAAGCTTTCTCTCTGGCCACAAAATTAAGTCTGCCATTTTTTCCACTCTTAAATGCATCTGTCCATATAACTGTGCCAGTATGAAAAAGAGTTGCTTTGGTATCAATACCTTAAACTATATTGCTGTAGTATACGAAGAATAATTTAAGCAAACTATTTATTTATAACTGCAATACTTCTATCTTTCTAGCTTTAAAAAATTTATAGGAATGAAAAATAAGTCAAAAAACTGTAAGGACTGTAATATATATGCTATATTGGGGGCTTAAAGTGTTTGAATAGGCATAAAAACTATTTCTAAGGACGTGCATTTACATGGTTCTGTGAAAAGTAAATATAATGGAAAGCTAGGTGCAAACCCACAAGGCAAGGAAGGCACTCTGCCTGTAAGTGGCAGTTTGTTATTAATGTACAGTGGTATGCTTGGAAAATACACAGGCTCTCAGGCAGGCTTATAGAACTTCATGGTATCTTACACATAAAAAAAAAAAAAATAAAATTGCAACTCAAAGCAATTTTTCGTTCACTTGAAGGCACCAGAAAATTGTTTTGTCTTTCATCTTGAGAAGATAACACATATGCCTTAATACGAATTTCCAGGGTAGCTGGTTTTGGTTTTTTTTTAGTATTTGATTTGTATTTTACTATTCAGCAGATAAGAACTTGTGTGTAGAAAGAAAAAATATTACTTAGAGAACTATATTTTGAGCAGTGTATGAATAAACCTTAATTGTGATACGTATTTTGTACATTCTTATTTTGAAAGCAGTGAGAGTGAAGCTGGCAACTTGTTGCAGACAGAGGTGCAGTAGGTGCTGATTGAAGCAGACATGATGCAAAGTGTTTGTTATTTGAATTATTGGGGAGGGCTTTGGGGAAAAACATTATGTGTTTAGATTTGCAAGTAGATTGCCTCTGTATTTGAAATGCAGAAGAATTCTAAAACTACCTTTTTAGGGTTTCCCAATTTGATGTGAAAACATTATGCTGTGCCTAAAGAAACAGAAGTTAATTTTTGGTTAAAATGCTGTGGGTTTAGGGCCACTGGTACCCTCTTGCCCTATTTGACGAGTGGAGAAGGTGGGAACTGTGCAGCTTCTGTGTGCCTTCAGCTCCTTGAATCTCAGATGATGAGAAAGCAGCGTTGCCAAAGGAAGGAGAGAGGAAATGTGGGCAGAAGTAGGAAGTGCAGTTCATGAAAGTCAAGCCTGAGCAGACATGTTGACATCTGGCAAGACTTGACCAGCAAGTGGAAGTTTAAACCTGCTCCAGTTTTAACGGCTTTTGTTTATTTTTCACTGAGGCTGGCTGTCTTCTACTGCAGACATACCTCTAGTTTGAGTTGGGTTTTTTTTTCTGTACCTAAGATTCATCCTGGAAGTGGCTAATGTAAGTCTGGATTCCAGTTAGCAGTGTCTTCTCAGAGCATCTCTTTGTATTATAGATAACTGAGGCCTAAAAACCATGGCAGGTATGAAGGTTCCTGGAGTTAGCAGGTGGACAACCAGAATGAGAAGGCTCAAAGTTCTAGAATTAATTTAGGTGCTACATTAAATCAGTATTTACTTGAAACTGCTCTTGAGGAAACATGAAATACTACAAAGCTTGGTGTTCAAACTCAGAGCTGGAGTTAATAGACCACAAAGCTTGCATTCATCACATGAAGCAGACTGGAAATGTTTTTCCTGAAATTAAGACAGTTAATATACTTGATCCTTATTCTTTAATACTTAAGTAGGTCAGAATGTATCCATTTGCTCCACTTTTTTTAATCTGTAACTGCATTTGTCTGATTTTTGGAAAGTTGCTTTGGGAAATTCTGGAAGTTGCTTTCCAGGACCATACTTCTCTTGTAGGACTGTGTGGCCTGAGCAGTGGTAGTTCAGGCTACCTTGAAGCATTGCAAAGCAGCAATAATACAAGCTTCTACTATCTTTAGGGTTGAGGGATTTGTTATTTAGTGTCCTTTCCCCTGCCTAGTCCCCCTTTCCTTGCTTTGGTAAGAAAACAGGGAGATTTTGAAATGTGGAGGGAAACAATTAGTCAGGTTGTTCTTGTAATATAAAGAAAAGCTCCTTCAAATGTTAGAGGAATAGAGAGAAATCTTTTCTTGACTTTTGCTTTGAAATTATGTAGGTGAGAATAGCAAATAGAGTCAGTCCTTGTAGATACTTGTTCTTTCCATTGAAACTTTGTACTTTGACGCTAGCAAGTAAAAAAAAATTAGTCTTGGGTTTCCTTAAACTTCCGAGGCATTTCCACGAATTACTTGTGTTTCATCCTCTGAATACAAAAACTCAAAACATGTTGCACAATTGAGTAGCAATCGGACATAGAAGCAGAAGTACCACTGTTTTTTCAATGGTCAGAAATTGCTGATCTGCCTGATAGCCATAGCTGACTAGGATTGTGTATATGACTGTAAGAATTTTAGTCAGTGAGCTTTTTGCAAGTTTGAGAGATGTTTTTTCCTTGGGTGGCTGGGGAGTGCAGGGACTTGCAGAATGAGAATTAGATGAAATTGCACAAACAGAAGTCTGGAGGGAGAAGACAGCATTTCAATATATAACTCTAGAGAACTGGAAAGTATAGAGCAGTAATTATCTTTTTCACAGTCTGTTCATAATCGACTTCTTTTCCTTAAGAGCTGGCTTGAAAAAATATACATTTCTACCACAAATACATAGTTTCATCTATTTCCTAATAAAATCTGTATTGCTATTAAATAATATTTTAAACTAAGATGTGCTGCTGGTCTTAAATGCCCTCTTTTTATTCTGACCTGCTTGAAAGCTTTTGAGGAAACTCCTGGCTGTTTTTAGAGTTAGTCTCTCTGTGAAAAGATTAGTTTTGCTTTAGGGCAATGTTTCTTCAAGAAGATAGGAAAGATTAAATTCTAGACACAGTAACCATGAAATCACATCATGTCACTTTGCTATTGAGTTCAACTTTTTTTTATCAGAGATCTTTTATAAAATGTTTAGTGCATTATAAAGATTTCTTTTTTTCCACCATTAATGACAGCCAGCTTGGTGAACTTTGCATCACTGGTTGGTTGTGAGTTGAGAGATGAGTATCCACTATACAGGATTTGACATACAGATAATTATGCTGATCTAACATTAGGTTGATGAATAGTTTTGGATTGAGCTACACAGATAGCCAGTGCCTTCAGTAGACTTCTGCAGGCTCACTCAGGAGTCTGTCTGTCATTTTGACAAATGAAATAATTTCACAGAAGAAAATACTTTTTTTAATGATCTTCCTTCTTTTTGGAGGGATGGTTGGGGGTTTTTTGTGTGTTTTGGGGGATTTCTTTTATTATTTGTGTGGTTGGTTTTGTTTTCCTGAAAAGCTAGTGACACAACAGCAATAAAAATTAAGGCTGTATGATTTATTCATCTGTGCAGTGCCCAGATTAAAAAAAGTATCTTGTTACAGTGTAAGAAGTCACTGCCTGCTTCAAGACTGCATTTTTTAATTTCTGCCTTCAGTTATTACTTCAGTCATTCAACACTGTAGAAATACACTGCAATATGACAAGAACTTTTGTGAGGCAGTCAAGCAATTTGTCATAAGATTCCTAATTACTTAGAGTATGAGTTATTAAATGCACAGGTCCAAATTTAAAGAGCATCTAAAACAAACACAGATACCCAGAGTCAAAACTTCAAGGACAGACACTGCTTTTTAAATACACCTTTCAAATCTTGATTAAAATAAATAGAAGTTCATAGTGCAGTGTTTTAGAGCTTTCAGGCTGCTTCTCAAGGTCAGGTATTTTGGGGCAGATATTTAAGAAATAAACCATTTTAGTATTCTATCTTTTCCATTCAAGTAAAGGTACCTTAGAAGACTGAAAAAGTAAAATGTATTCTGCAGGTTGGGCTTTAGTCTCCCTTAGCTTTCTGTGTGAAGAGCTGCATTGATTTGCTGCTTAAGATGCTAGACATGCATGTGGTACTGGATTCTAGCTGAGGTCTGGAATTCAGATATATTTGTTTTAGTGTGTTCCACATGGTAAAAGTGACTTTTCTGGCTGTCACAGCATTCATTAAAGCTGATTCTGAGCTGACTATTCTGCCTCATACTCTGTGATCTGCTTTTGAAACATCTCACATAAATACATGCCTCTCAAGTCTTAACAACCTCTTTGAAGCTTAATACTGTAACTTTCTATTTACAATACAAAATGGTTAATGATGTCTTCAGTCCCAGAAGAAATGTTACGTATGTTAATATAGTGTTAAAAACCAAAACCAAAAGCAAATCTCAGTGTCTTCCATCATAAATTGCTGTAGCTGTTTTCTCACATTCTTTCTTTCTCTACCAATAACTGTATTCTTTAAAAAATCAAATAGAAAATAAAAAAGCTTCCTTATTTGCATCTGATGATACACAGAAGTACCATATGGACCTACCATCTATTGATGGGTTCCAAATAAATATACTTTGTCCACACTACTACAGCTTCATATTTTGAAGGCATAATGTTAAGTTCTGTTACAAACAAACAAAAACAGGCAAAGGAAACAAAACAATCCCACCTAAAATTGAAGCATAACTTGAATAGTCTTTTATTTTCTTAAGGTCACTAATGATTGTGGGAGATTTTAGCTAACTCATCTGAATAAACTTGTCAGAGAAGGGCATGTGGCTAGGAGCATGTAACTGCTTCCATTTTTTTTTTTCAGATTTAAGAATTTACTTTTTACATGTTTGCAGGGTAACACCCACTCAGTATTTTGTGTGGAAGTGTTCTAGTTTGCAAAGCAACATCATGAGCAGCTAGTGAGGATGGTTTTTCTCAGCTGCCAAAGGGTTTCACAGAGTTGTAATGACTGCCATATTACTGTCAAGCTGGCATGGAGTAAATGAAGGTTTTAAAGCGTGTACTGTGGGATTTTGGATAGCTGGGTTTTGTTTGATTTTTTTTTTTTTTTTTTTTTTTGAATGTTTGAGAAATGCTAGCTTTTTCCTGAAATGCCAAGACACAAGAGGTGAAATGCAACTAGATCTGTTTGGCTGGGAGCAATAATTAGAAGTGTGAGACCTAAAGGGAAAACTGCTGTTTTTCCAGGAGGATCACATTATCTGAGACTGAATTTCTACCTAAAACAGCCGAGATACCCAAGATCCGTATAAGCTCTTCCAGTGTAGAGCAGCCCTCTTGGACTCTGCCAGAGTTACTGTGTGGTGGATGATTTAGAAACAGTCATCTAATCAAGTTATTTTTATAGTTGATCACTAATAGAGTTGCCGAGGTTCAGGCACTTAATGTAATCTTTTGCTGAAGTACAAAGCACTGATGGCTTCCGCTGAAAACAAAGCTGCTGATCATTGACTATAAAAAGTGCAATGTGGAGAAGTCTGGAGATGGCGATGTTGAGATTAGATATTTGGTGTTTTAGCTGTCATATCTGTAAAATTTTATATTTTCACCTGGAAATATGCAGTGACCGCTGTTTTCAAGAGCAGTAGAATGTGGAAGCCTTCAGAGCGGTAAGAAGTTTGTTGTGTTAAACTTTAGTCTCATAACTGATTTTCCATGAGACTGAGGGGGTAAGAGGAGGTATATCACTTGATAAATAATTTGGCTGTCTAATGCTTCCTAGGTTTGAATGCTTTGTTTTACTACTAGTGTTAATTTTCTATGTGGCTTCTGTATAGTATTGTGCATATTTTCTTTTTAATACATGCCTCATTCAGCAGTAGATTATTGCCTCTTTCTCTTGGAAAGGGAATAATCCACAGACCACAAAATTTGAGCCATTGTTATATAGCCTTCTATTAGTACTGCTTTGTGGATAACGTGGAACTTGGTCTAGTGGAATGCTGTGGAACCTGCCAGAGTGATCACTGGAGTTAACAAAAAAGACATGACAAGTGTTAGGCTGTATTTAGGGAAGGTAGGAACATAAGTTTGTGGTCTGCTTGTGTAGCTTTAAATTTGTTTCTTACGCAGTGATATAAATTTGCAGCAAAAACAGAACCTGTGTCTATGCTGTGTAAGTATGGATAGGATGCCTGTCACCTCTACTTTGTTGTTATTGTTAGCCTTGGGTACATAGGCCATTGTGCAATCAAAGAGTCTTTAGTATCACTTCTTAGTAATATCTAGTCTTCGCATTTCAGTAGTTCTTCTGATTTAATTTTGCTGCTACCTTTCTGATGCTATGTTATTTTCTCTGTTCTGTACTGTTTAACATGTGATTCTGAATTGCATACTGCGCTGATTTGGTTCTTGGTGCTTTAACTGCTGATGAAGAGACTTCTGGCCATCTTTTTATTACATTCTGATTAATAGTCTGTTCAATATATTGAGTTCAGCTACTTTCTACTTCATGCTTTCTACTTCAGTGTAACTTCTTAAAAGCAATTGTCTGCCATGTGGAATGTTAATATCATATCAGATTTTTTAATTTTTTTTTACCTACTGAAATTTCCTTGGGAATTAATTTTTTGCTTATCAAATTAAGCTCTCGTAAAGGCGCTTGGACTTTCACATGTATAGACGCACACACTGAACTGAAAATGTCTGAGTCTGAGATACTGAAAAGAGCTTTTTATATTAATGTGCATTTGTGCTAATCTATTCCAAAGTACATTTAGCATCCAGACAGTGATCTGTGCATTGGTAAATTTTCATTATTTGAACAAATAATGAATGAGAACAGTGAGACACATTATTAACTTTTTAACATTATGTAATGATGAGATATTATGCCAATATTTGCTTATTGTGTAACTGTACCCCTGAGTGCAGAATGGCATGCAGCGTCCATCATCTGAGTGGGAAGCCTCTTAGCTTTCCTGATTGTTTGGGTAAAAGGGTACACAAAAACAAGCAGTCTAATTCAGATCTTCATTATTTTAAAAGCCTTCTTTAACTGCTAGTATCTAATAGCAGAGAGAAGTGACTTTTCCAATAATTTTGTGGAGGGCCATATCAATGAAGAGTGGACATGTCTTATACACACACACCTTTTTTTGTATGTATGTGTTCTCCTTTCTTGAATTGCAAGAAGAAATTAATTGAGGCTGAGTGTGAGAAACCTCGGCTAATCAGTGTGGGGAAAAAAGAACAATAAGATGATTGTAAAAAAGCAGACGGCAAGACCTTTGTTTTAGTTCTCTTTTTTTACAAGGTGTTGTCAACTCAAGCTGATAATGCCTAAAATATATCTGATTTTCAATAGTATAACACTCGTTGGACGTTGTACCATCATTCTGACAGTGGGAAGCATGCTTTTCAGCACGTTATCCAGAAAAGTGCATGTGTTTTACTGTCCCCTTTCAGAATCAGTGACGTATTTACATTGTGGAACATTACAGAAAATATACCAGTAAACCAGCTACTGTTAAAGTGGACTAAACATCATGTTACTGAAACATTAAGCCTATTTCAGTTACATGCTTTTTCTTTTTTATGTTTAGTGACAAACAAGAAACCAGCTCAAGCATCTATTACAAAGGTGAAGCAGTTTGAAGGCTCTACATCTTTTGTCAGGAGAACACAGTGGATGCTCGAGCAGCTCCGCCAAGTCAATGGTATAGACCCTAACCGGGTGAGTTTGAACAGTTCTAAAAAAATAAAATTAAGCTTTTGTATAACTGATTTGTGAGTCAGGCATTCTCTCACTATTCAAAAGGCATCTGGAAAGTTAGGATACAGGTTTAAGTCCAAATTCTCAAAAAAGAAATAAATCACTGCAATATGTGAAATAGATTTTTAATGGGAAAGGTGGGAGGAGGCCAAAGCTTATATTCCTATGGGTTTTCTTTCTTCCTGCCTTTCCCTACTTTTCTTCCTACTCTCTCTTCTTTGTAAGGAGAAAAATAAGAGCCTTGTTTGCCTTGTCTTCAGCTATAAGCCTCTTGGGGTCCCTTTTGGCATGCAGCTGTGTTGTAAGTTGGAGCATTAAGTAAAAGCAAGGACATGAGAGGTTACTGAGGTTCAAGTTTGTGAAATACTGTGAACCTTGCATTTTTTTCTAGCATAGTCCTGTCCTCAGGTCTTTCTGCATTCCTTACCTTTTTCTGCAAAGCGTGGTGGTGTGGTTTAGTTGCCAGTGATGTGTGAAAGCCTATTTAGACCAAACCAAACAAACAAACAACACTCCCTCCGCCCCTCCCCTTCCCCAGCTAGTTCTGGAATTATTCTTTCAATGTGGAATATGCAGTCCACATTGACCTCTCAAGACAAAGTCGTACTAATATGCAATAAGCTCATAAATACCAATCTTCAGTAGTAAATCAGCAAAATCAGAATTTAGGAATATGGCCCATATTAAGCCATCACAAAGTGACTTAACTGTGTTCATTGTACAAGAAAGTGTTTGTGACTGCCCCCCTTGGTTTGTTCAAAGCTATGCTCTGATCAGCCACTTAAGCATCCTGACATTGGTGCACCAAATTCTGTTACCACCCAGTACAGTCTTATGTACAAAAAAAAAGCCCTTTGGCCACTGCCCTGTGAAATGCAAGGGGTAGAGTTATATTTTCTCTGGATAAAGGGACAATGAAAATGACAGCAATTAAAAATAGGTAATGGATCTGAGGTTTAGGCCCTTCCCCAGCATCTGCTGTGCGGCTATGTAAATAAGAGATACTTGAGATACTCTCAGATTGAAAGTCCTATCAAGTTCTTAAACATTGACACATTCCTTTCAAACTTGCCTTGCTGTGTATTCCTAGTGTCTTCAATTCAGAAAAAGCATTTACTAGATTAGAATACAAAATGGTGTTTAGGAAATACTGCTAAGTATATAGCAATACTTCTTGCATAAATCCATTTATTTTGGTAGTTGCTGCATGATATAGAGCTGGGCTGGGATTTCTTCTCTTTTGTTCATGTCACCCTGAGACCTGTGCAACACTTTATGATAGTACTTTAAACGCAGTAGCTAACAAAACTGAATTGCTGTTTGTTTTCCTTCTTTGATTTGGCATGAAGAGCAGAAGCACATCTTCTTAAAATATAATGTGAAAGTAGATTTTGTGCTAAGGCACAAATCCTTGCATAAGACAGAAGACAAATAAGTATGTATTTGTAGATACATAGTTAAAATCTCATATTTCTTATGCGAATGAGATTCCAATTTTAAATGTTTGGGATAAAGTAGTTTTATTTTCAAGTATTTTTTCATAGCTGAATATTCCCCATTAAAAATACCTGCAGGAGAAAACCCTCCTGTCTGTTCTTTTTGCGTCCAAAAGTATACAAAGGAAAAATAATCCCATGACAGTCTTGATTTGCATGACCTTTCCGCTTTTCCAGCGTAATGCTTTTTTAAAATTAATAGATCTATTTAGATCTATTTTTTCCCAAGCCATTTATAAAACTGAAATAATTGTAATGTATGATTTTTATGTATTTATTTTTTCTTGTAGGACTCCCCAGAATTTGATCTACTATTTGAAAATGCTTTTGACCAATGGGTAGCAAGTACAGCTTCAGAAAAGAGCACATTTTTTCAAGTTCTGCATCACACTTGCCAGCGTTACCTTACAGACAAGAAGCCAGAATTTATCAACTGCCAGTCTAAAATTATGGGAGGTAAGTCATTGAAGATGGAGTACTTTGCGTGGTTGGGCGTGAAATGATTTGCACATGAGTTACTCTTTGTTGAAATGAGCCTAATTACATGTTGACATCATGGGTCTGAATATGCTAACTTAGTAGTAAACTTCTAGGCTTCAGCATTTCTTCATCAAGCACCGCTTCAGACTCTTCTACTGTGATTGCTTCTGTAGTCTTCAGTTAGGGTCAACATCCCCTACCCACCTTGTGAGAAGTCATTCTCCCTCTTTTTAGCAACCTCAATTTTGATTTGTCTTTCTACTTCTGTTCATTCATAAGCATTTCTGGGTGGCTTTAAATATTTCCTACTAAAGCCTGTTCTGCTTTGCCATTTCCTCACAAGTCTATGAAAAAGTGGTTATTTCTAAACTTCCAGTGGGCTTTGGGGGTTACTTTGGTCTTGTCAGAAGTCAGCTTGTTTAGAGTTCTGTTATGTTTCATAAGTCATATCTTAAGGTGGATTTCTGGGATTAGACTGAAAAACATCTGGTTAGGTAAAAAAAGTGTGGTCAATATGTGAAATTGGTATTCACCATCCACTTCCCGAGCAGCAAAAACTATTATTCAGGAAGTATTTTCACATATTTCACAAAGTATTCTTTAGGAAAGTAAACTGGTTTAGTTGTTCCCTTAGACTGAAATTTCTGAAAAGTCTCCTTTTTGTCTGCTCTAAACCAGAATATTTTTTTTTTTCACTCTTACTGCCGTCTGTGTTCTTCACAGCTGAAATAAAAAATTGTTTTTCCTCTTTCTCTTTGAGTCTCCAAACTGTAGAAAAAAGTGTAAGCTGACCTGGGGCCTTGTTTAGTTGTTGTTCCCACCCCCCACCCCCCCACCCCCAGGTATACTTCAGTTGTAAATACAGAGAGCCTTACTCATTTTTTTTCTAGTCATTCTCCTCTCTTATAAATCTAGAATATATTCCTGTATGCTATTATCAGAACTATATTTTGTGCTGCCACCTTCTTTTTTCTGGCTGTTATTTTGTTTTGCATCCCTTTCCCTTAAAACCTAAAGGCAAACTTGAGAAAGGGAAAAATCATCTCCAGTTTACACTTTTACTACTGACACTGAGGTTACCAGTAGCTTTGTGGTCATAAGTCAGAACTGCTCTGTCAATCATCCTTTTATTTTACTCTTCTCAAACTAAGAAAAAAGGCACAAAGTTTATTGTAAGCTTCCTGTCTCACTTTTTCTCTTCCACATTAACTAGAATTTCCTTTGTTTTATTTTTTGTGTGGTGAGGAGGGAGGAGCAATTTCTGCAGTTATGGGAGAAGATATCGCCTGTGATTTTTTCATTTCATATGGAAGAACTCATTCATATGGAAGCCTTTGTTTGTCATCTGTTTGCTCATGATGCTTACTCTCATCCTTCCTGCCAATAAGTCAGTATTAATAAACCACCTGACATTTCAGCCTCTGAAAGTTTTACTCTTATGTAAGATCGATCTGTCCAAAGTTGAGTTCCTGATTCAGCTGACCCAAATATCAACATTTTATCCTAAACAAGTGTCATTAGTGGAGGGGGCAGGGGGAGGAATGCCACTTAGGTTCATAGGCTTCTGCTTGACTTCTGCGTTTATTTTTTTAACATGCAAAGGACCCAGCCATGTCCCATAAAGCTTACCCATGTTCTCTCTTTTGCAACTTCGTAGCTGGGCTTATTCAGTCACTGCCTGATACCACGTGATGTCTCTTTCCATATTCCTTCCCTGTCATTCTGATAGTGCACAGACACAGTCTGTGTGTGTACACACACGGTTAAGACTACAGATGTGGTATTAGGCCAGGGACTAATAAGTTGCATAGATACAGTGATTCTGCTGTTGTTCACACTGCCGACTTCTTTCTCACACTTGGTTATATGTGCCTTGTGCATAAGTTTAAACTTTATAGAAACCAAGTAATAGGTAACCCTAAGTTCCAGTGACTTTGTGTGTCAGCCTTAAGCAATGTAAAGTCTACCAAAAAAAAAAAGTCCTAATTAGGGAATAGCCAGTATCAATAAGTATAAAAGGCAGTGTACTCCTCTTATTGGACTTTGTCTTTAAACAGACTATTGCATCTTAAGTATTTTAACATCTGCTGTTCCTTCCAGTATTCAGATTGGCATTCCTAATGCAATGCTAAGTTTTCTATGAAAGTTCTGTATTTATACTATAATTACAAGCTCTTTTGGTATGTTCATGCATACAGATAAATTCTTACTCAGTTCCAAAAGCATTATTCTCCCACCCATGCTAGTATTTGTTGAAAATACAGATAATTAATTATGAAAAAAAAAGATCAAATTGGCTTTGCAAACCTTTTTTTTTTTTTTTTTGAATTGTGGAAAAAAAGACTTTTTCTTTCGTTTAGCAATTTTCCTAATGTTCTAATATACATAGGGGTATATTTCACTAGTCTTTTCATCACCTTCAGACGCTTTTGCATTACTTCATATTTAAATGTATCTATTGGGGCCATGTTACTTCCAATTATTGATTAAAAATAAATAAATGTCATAGCAGCTTTGAAATAGAATGGTTTGGGTTGGAAAAGACCTGAAAGGCCACCCTGTTCCAACCTCCCTGCCGTGGGCAAGGACGTCTTCCATTAGACCAGGTTGCTCAAAGCACCATCCAACCTGGCCTTGAACACTGCCAGGGATCAGGCAGCCTCAGCTTCTCTGGGCAGCCTGGTCCAGTGCCTCACTGCTCTCATAGTTAAGAATTTCTTCCAAATATCTAATCTGCCCTGTAATATCTAATCTACCCTCTTTCAGTTTAAAGCCATTCCCCTCTGTTATATAACCACATGCCCTTGTAGAAAATTCCTCTCCATATTTCTTGTTGTCCCCAATTAAAGGCCAGATCTCCTTGGTAATATATAACGCTGTGAACTTAGTTCAGTCGCAGGTTTATGTTATTACTCCATTTGAGGCAAATGGAGTAATTAATTGACCAAAAGGAACACCATTGATTGACTTCAGATGCTGTTCTGTCAGTTGGTATAGTTGGCAGGCTCGGACACTGGGGAGATACCTGCAGTTCTGCTAGTAGTCGTTTGAAGCCCAGGTGTGAGCCAATGTGTATCAAAACCCATTTAGTCAGAGACCTGCAGTGTCAGAGTTTCTATGGAAAATACAGTGAAATACATTGTCAATCTCAAATTCATCCTGACTGGAAGAAGTAAGGTCCAGCTGTAATCAAGCAGCCCAAAGAACCTGATTATATAGCTTCAAATTAATTAAATTCAGTTCAGAATTTGCAACTTGGTGGGGTTTTCTTTCTTGTTTTGTAGGTTTATTTTGCTAATTAGCCAAAGCAGTATATTCAGATCATTCTTAAACCTTAGGACAGTCAGATTTCAGATGAAGCATGTCACTTCATCCCCTCCTGTAAGGTAGCATTTATGTTTTAAGTGGTATTCTTATGAACTTTCTGGGAGATGTGAACAGAAATACTCTGTTGGGGTGGTTAGTCAGTTTAACTTCTAATACTCAACAAATACTTTTTAAGTATTAGAATATATATATGTGTGTGCCCACATGCTTATGTATGTAATGATACAGAATAAGTGTATCATATACATAATGTGTCTCGTAGCTAATGCATATTTTAAATAACAAAAAACAAAAAAAAATTAGGTCCTAAGAGTACTTCCTCCCAGTGGAATGAAGATGGAAGAGCTTGAAGGGCTTGTTTACAAGCTTTTCTTATTGACCCTTATTCCTTTCTAAAGGATGGAAGGGAAGAAAGTGAAATTCATGCTGCTCCTGTTTCTGCAGGAAGAGTTTAGGAGCTTAGCCATAAGTAAACATTGGGTGTCCCTGTGGAACTACAGAATCTCTTCATTGCCTTCCTCCTTCTACCTCCTCCCCACACACCCACTTCCCCTTACAGGCCAGAGCTCTCTAATGTTGTTCCTCAGAACCATTTTTTGCTTTATTTTCATTTAAGTATCATGTAAGGATATAGTAGGGTAATGCAGGCAAAGACTGTCTTCTGTAACTTGATTAATGACAGATGATCTTAAGGTCCTTTCCAACCCTAACCATTCTATAATTAGAAGTGTGGGTGCTAATTCTGGGAACAAATAACAAATTCAAATTTAGGAAGGCTAACAAGATTCCTCCCATTAGTATCTTGTACTAAATATTTCAAGCTTGTCTTTGTAGAAGAGACCTCTCCGTAGCTTACATTCTTTCTGGATGTTATTTTGGAGAGGAAAGGCAGGCATTTGCAGGTAGAGGGGTTTTTGACAGAGGTAGGAAATACTTTCCGCTTTTGTGTCTTTTTAACATACATTTTCTGATGCTGGAACTGGTCTGATTTGCAGTATTTTTGTGTTATGTTAATTGTTGTTCATTGGCCACATTTGTATTGCTATTGCTTTTATGTCAGCCATGAAAAAAACAAATTCTTGACATAACATTAGGCTGATACTGAAGGCAAATTTGACTCCTTTCTGGATAGAATCCTCGAATACAGCATTTGCAGCTCTTAGTTTAATTCTGGGCCTGTAAAAATAAATAGTTGCTGCCACCTTTAGATATATATTAGAAGTGCATAATCCTTGGAAAGGAGAAAGGCTTCTGGTTGAAGGAAGGTGATGACCTTGCAAGGGGTTTTTTTTTGCTTGGTTTTGTTTTAAGCTTTGCCCCACCTACATGCTTTGGTTGTAAAAATCATTTGGTTTTGGCTTGGATTTGGTTTGGGGTTTTTTTTTTCTTTTTTTTTCTTCTGTGGGGTTGGTTTGGTTTTTGGTTTTGGTTTCGGGGTTTTGTTTTTTGTTTTGTTTTTTTTTTCCTTGCTGGGTTTTCAGTTTGTTGGGGCTTTTTTGATTTTTTGTTTTCTTTTTTCAGCTCATTTAGTTCTGCTGAATTAGTTAAAATATTCTTAGAAGCACAAGTATGGTCATCTTTGCCTCTGTAACCGTTTCTCTAGGACAGCTGGCAAGAGTTATTAATGGATCATTCTCTTTCTCCTCCAAGTATATATTGCCAGTGTAAGAATGGTAATGAGTACTTCTTTTTTTCATAGACTGCTGACTCAGATTACCCCATTTTGAGAGCTAGTGAGCATATAGTGGAGTTTACCATACTGTGCAAGATTAATGACTGAATAAAGGAGATGAACAAAACTTTCTATTAGGAATCAGGATGGGAAGACACTTGCCCCCCCTCCCTCCTGTCAATATCTGGTACTTGTTGGTTTCAGGTTTTACCTGATAGCCATTGAAAAATTGTGTAATTAACATTTGAAGGTACAACTCTGACTTAGACATAATATATTTATACAGATGTATTTATGTATAGGTAACGTATATTTGGTTAGCACATAAAACATGTTTGGTTTTGTATATGTATTTTAAAAGCATATTTGGGGTTATCAGTGCTTGCTTAAAATGAGCCAGATGCTAGTTCTGTTTTAATCCTGCTCTGCATTAATCAATCAGTGAAAGCTGTCTTTTGATCACCTTTGTGTGTAGCCATGTAGGACCAGCCAAAGTTTCTTCCCCTTTAATAAAACTCGTTTTGATCTGTCTGTGCTCTGACATCAGAAGATGATATCCATGTTCATAATGACTTCAGATCTATTTGAAATGGAAAACAAAATTACTTCACATTCTGTTGTTTTGTTTTTTTTTTTTTGGGGTGGGGTGGGAGTTGGATGATGGCCAAATTAAGTCTTTAAAAGGGAAAACTGAGCTGCCTGAATGCCCAGCTGTTTCAAAAATTGGAGTCCCCCTTTTGTGTTCCTGCAACCCAGTAACTCTCATGTTTCTTCTTTAGGTCACTGTTACTTTATTTAATGAAGCTGTTTTTCCCAGTTTGGAAAACGAATGCAAGTAGTTCATCAATAGTAATAACTGAAAATAAACTACTCGGAATACCTCTACGGACACACTTTTATGTGCATCCAATCCATTTCTTAATATTTATGAGCTTCTTAAGTCCTTGAGAATGAACTTTGTGTAAATTTATAGGCTGCTTGAGACAAGAAAACTCAAACAAAGCACTAAATAATACTTTTTCTTAAAACTACAGCACTACGACAATTTGACCTCACCTTGTTTGTAAACCACACAGACACTAGTATGCTTGAAATGCATTTGCTCAGAACCATCTCGTTCTTAATGAATTGATACTTTTTGGTTTTTTTCCAGAGTATCCTGTTGTTATCTTTTTGAATTTTGGTTCTTTCTACTTCTAGTCAAAAAGTCTAAGACTTGGTCTGTCTCACATACCACTCCTTGGTCTTCGAGGAAAAATCCTATATGCCACATTTTTCTTAAACAGTTCCTTTCAGGGTCATAAGACAATGACATTACTTATACTTCATTCAGATGTATAGTAATGTTGTACTTCTTGTCCAGCATTATTTCCGTTCCAGAAATCATTCTAATTTTAGGACAGTGTAGTCCATAACTAGTAGGCATTTGTCAGTGTTGACATTTTCAGTCTTCTGTGCTTCTGTTGACACAGATAGGAACAGTTCAGTGTATAGATATATATACACACTCACTGTGTGATCGATCTCACAGCAATGGCTCTATTTTGATAGCACAAGTCATTTCTCATCTGAAGGATTTTAGCATCTCTACCTTTGCAGTTCCCATATTGATATAAGAATGCATAAATGGCCTTGTTTATATAGTCTTATTTGCTAACATTTGATTTTTTGTTCTGATTGTTCAGGTGCAATGATAATTTGATACCTGCATTTTAATTTGTAATATCTACAGTATATAGACTGCAGATTTGGTATTATTAATTTGTGTTTTCCTACTTGTAATCCTGGCATTTGGAAACATAGAACTCTGAATATGCCACTACAGTGAAAAAAAAAAAAGTCAGAATTGCTTTTCCTCTGACTTACATTCTCACAGTTCAAACTACCTTTGAATATGGCTGACCTTCCCAGGTTCAATGCTTCCAAAAATTGAATTGGAAAATAGTACTTAAATGTTGAAAAGTCCATGGTAAATCTGTGTGAAGATGAGGCAGATGACACCAGTTAAAATATATTCTCTGCCTCCAGACCTTGTGGGAATTGAGGGGGAGGAGGATAAAGTTATTCAGCAGTTGGGATGTTGGGAGGTGACCCCTTTGTTCAACATGGTAATAAAACACAACCCTTTCCAGGTCACTGGAAGTAGAACTTGCAGATTCAGAAGGCTGGTTAGAGGAATAAAGGAATGGAACTAAAATTGCTTCTTTATGTATTAATAAATAGTTAATTTTGTGTCCAGCAGCATTGAGTCTACAACAGAGAAATATTATTTTATTGCTGAACAATGCTTTCTCCGTGTGTTCATATCTCTGCTCTGTTTCAATTTTGTGTACATAACTGTTTAAACAAAGAAGTTTGCTGGCAATGCTGTTGGGTGAAATGCCTATTCTAATTCTGCTTTCCACCCCTGCTTTTAACATCCATTCCATGCTAGCTTAATTATATATATCCAGTGTCCACATTTAAATAGAATGTCAGTCCCTGTTCTTCTTTGGCTTAGAAGGAAAAGCTAGTTTCAGAGTGTCTAGCATCTTTCATCTGGTCTCCAAATTAACATATATATAGATATATATATACATGTGTGTGTATATATATATCTGTATCTATATATATATATATATGAAAACTTCCTCCTAACCCAGGCTTCAAAACTGTTTAGATATCTAATCTGGAAGAGGTAGATTTAAAAGTGCAGAGTTACAGATCAGTCTAGGTAGCAACTAAATAAGAAAATTACTTGAAGCTACTCAAGCCATTTGAAAAAGAATGCATAAAATTTAGTTGCAATGACATAATATTTTTACAATTTGTTTTCATGGATTAGCATTATTGTTTAATATAAAACATTAAGAAATAGAACACTTTTTGCAATCCTGATCACTTAGACCAAGTATTGGGGTGTTTGCTGCTCAGAATTACTTACAAAAGGATTGTTTCAGAATGCCCATTGTAGTATGATAGTGATTTTCTATGTATAGAATTTATTGATTTTTCTATATATCTTTCTCTTGACAGTATTTAAACTCATAAAATGCAAAACAGATTGGATCTACATAACCTTCACTCACTGTAGACTTTAATGCATTGCGTTACAACTGTGCAGTTGTAGAACATCCTAAGAGAAGAGGCTTGGTATAGACACCACTATTTTGATTCCCAGGGGTGGAAACCAATCTGAAATTACAATCCCTGAAATTACTTAACTTTCCCATTATTGAAGGTTAGAAGCTGATCCAGGCTACTGAAAGACCAAATATACTAGCTAGTCATAGTAGATCCTGTGCTGCTATTGGGCTACAAAAAAAATCTGTGAAGATATTTGTCTCATCTCTTCATTCTGTTAGAAATTTTTCTTCATTAAAATGATACATAGTTGATGGATCTGTGTAATATTTTCCGTTTTCACTCCATTGCCAGACTACTAACAACATCAAATTATTTCTTTCCCTCTCTGCTTTTATTTACATTTGACAAAAATATAAAATGGGAACCTTAGCTCATTGCTGTTTCTGCTTACCAGTGCATACCCGCAGTTCATACCCCTATGTAAACAACATTCTGTCTTCTGTTTCCTCCTCCCCTCCTTTCTCTTCTAAAGGGCTAGTGCTGAAATGATGATTTTTAAGGCTGGTTTTGGATTTGGCCAGGAAAGTATGGGGGTTAACTTCTCTCAAGTGTTGACTTAAGCTTGCAGTTAGGAAAGTCATTGCTATTCTGACCTGGGCAGGGTTTCAGTAGTATATCCTTCCACTCATGCTGAGTTTAGTCAGTAGTATCTTTCAGGCGTCTCTTATCTCCTTTCAGAAACCATTGCAACTCTATTTGCTCTGAACTTCATCTCTAAGTTATTTTTTGAGCACCTGGATACTGTGTTTGCTCTGCATGTTTCCTGCTGGTAATGGTGCAGAAGTGCAGTGTACTTAGCAGATCTAAAGAGCTGATATGGCCAGTGAGAGGAGAGGAAGAAACTGATCTCAGTTGTCAATAAAGCTTACTTGTTTTGTTGTTTGCTGATGAGGATTTTGCAGCTAAACAATTAGGATTATCATTTCACCTCCTGCATTCTTGATAATCAGTAGGACTTTTTAATAAAAAGTATAATGTTAAGGTTTATAAGGTGGTTTTTTGTTATTCTTAGAAGTAACTTGGAAGCATTTGTTTAACTCCCAGGGTATAGATATTACTTGACTAGTAGCAGGAATAAAATGTGCTCTTTTCTCATATGAGAACTGAGATATGTTAAACTTGGCTCTCTTTTTGGACTGAAAAGTACAAGATTAAAGATATGTAAAAAGAATTTGTATGCAGTTGTAAATAACAAAATCAAAATCGATGAAGTGACCAGCTAGGATTGTATTAGAATGTGGTGTTACAGTATAAAATATTCTAAATTACTAGAATTCATGTTACAGGCTTCTTTTCAAATGTTGCAAATCAGGAAGAATGAAAAATATGGAGTCATTTTAAAAGTTTATAGAGGTTTAAAGAATGCTTATAATACGCTGGGGAGGGGTTTATGTTATTTCCTTGTCTTGTATGCTTTGGACAAAATAACAGATCAGATGGATTTTTAGTCTACAAGTGTTTCTGCTTCAAAATGATACGCAGTATTTGCCTGCATTTTTCTATTCACAGCTGTTCTTGGCTGCTGTTTGCATTAATGGTTATTAAAAGATTCATTTGTGTTGGAAGAAATTGCCTACCCCACAGGGGAAACTAGTGTAATGAGTCTTAATTTGAGATCATTTGTTACTCTGAAACCTGTGTTATTTTCCTGGCCAGAATCAGATTTTTATGAAGGTGAAAGATTGATCCCTGACTTGAGAGTTCAGCGACTCTTAATTAGCTTTTACTGATTGCGCATTAAGTGCAGAATATATTCCACTTACATCACAACAGTCACCAGACTTTGGTAATTAATGCTTCTTTTGAAGGTTATAAACGTTCCAGATTTAGGTGCAAAGACTTACATAAGTGTTTTGTTTGCATTCAGAGAAGGCAGACATCCATGGAAATCCTCCCATCCAGGCTGAGCTAGGAGACTTCTAGATTTTAAGGTTCAGATTTAAGTTGGGAAGTGCATTATCCTTGAAAGATAAATAGAGAAATTGGTGTTCAGATTTAAGTTCAGGTTCAAGTATTCCAAAATTGTAATTAATAAATCCAGTAAAGATACTACTTGCTATGTATGTTTTGTCTTTCAGATCACTTAGTCATCCTTTCTGGGTGATAGTTTAAATACTGAAATTATCTAGAGAGCATTCCATTCATGTGATACAGGAGTAACAGGAAAGTTGTAAGGGGAAATTATCTTATAGGATTATAGTCACAGACATACTGTTTCTGTAATCTACTTACTAACTTGAGCTGTTCAATAAGGCTCTCTTGTGGCTATTTGAGAGGTCAGAAAGCTTTTATCTGGTACTTTTTAGCAGCAGTTTCCCCTTTTATTTAAAATAGCTCCTGAATGAGACCCTCTGCACACCAATACATGTGGAAGGATGTGTGGCAATCACTTGGCAGGGAGGTGAATGTGGTAAAGAAGGAGGGGAGGAGCATACTTGTCCTGTCAACCTTTATGATCAGCCATTAAGTTACAGTACTGATGGGAAGCCTTGGACTAATGGTAGGTTAGGCCAACATGCCCTGAGGAATAAAACACACTAAACACACTCTGAGCAGAGGTGCTGCTTACAATCACTGTGTCAATAATATCGATTTTTGCTTCTGGTTAAGCAGTGTTAAATCTTATTGAGAAACAATGCACTAACCTGCTACTATGGAGACATGGAAGACATGGACTCTTCATTAAAGATGGTAGTGATAGGACAAGGGGTAATGGGTTCAAACTTAAACAGGGGAAGTTCAGGTTAGATACAGGGAAGAAGTTCTTTACTGCGAGGGTGGCGAGGCACTGGAATGGGTTGCCCAAGGAATTTGTGAATTTTCCATCCCTGGCAGTGTTCAAGACCAGGTTGGACAGAGCCTTGAGTGACATCATTTAGTGTGAGGTATCCCTGTCCATGGCAGGGAGGTAGAAACTAGATGATCTTAATGGCTTTTCCAACCCTAACCATTCTATCATTCTGTGACAGTGTGTCCACAGATTTGCGCTTCCAAATCAGGTAGGTGATTTGAGAATTTGCTATGCTAAACCTGAAGGTACTCAAGTAGCAGGAAATTGAGAGGGAAGAAAGCCTCTAGTGTGGGCTTGTGCTAAAAGAAATGTCAATACTTCAGTGAATTGCATTTGAAACAAAACAAAAAAAATTTTATCTGGAGGTGAGGAAGCCCTTTGAACTCCCTTGACAGGGAAAAGGTGAATTAAGCTTTGGTTTGATTAGGTTTTGACTGAGATGGAGCTCATTTTCTTCATAGCAGCCAGTATAGTGCTGTATTTTTTGTAACCAAATCCATGTTGATAATACTCCGATGTTTTAGGTAAGCAGTGCTTGAGCAGGGTCAAGTGCTTCTCAGTTTTTCATTCTGCCTGCCCCCAGCAAATAAACTGGGAGGGGACACAACCAGGGAAGCTGACCCAAATTGACCAAGGAGGTACTCCATGCCATGTAACAGCATGCTCAGAAGTAAGAACTAGGGAGCAGCTACCTTTCCCCAAGGTAGCCATTAGTCGGGGACTGTGCTCTGCTCAGGGACTGGCTGGGCATTGGGCAGCTGGTGGTGAGTGACTGTTTTGCCATTGTTTCCATCATTTTCCATCATTCTATCCCTTGTTTTGTTGTGAGTTGTCCTTGTCCCTGTGTCCAATTACCTGCCTTCCTCCTTCACTTATTAGACTGTTTTTATGTCAACTTTTGCGTTTTCTTGTTTATGCCCTTCTGATTTTCTTTCCTCATCCCATGGAGTGGGAGTAAGCAAGCAGCTGGGTAAGGGCATACCTTTCAGCCAGGGTCAACCCACCACAGACTTTCACTCAAAATAGACTTTTTTTTTAATGCTAAATACAACTCCTTATAGTAGTCATTGTCTTTTTATCCTATATTAAATATTTCCTCTTTTTTAATATTTCTTGCGGAAAAAAAATCTGATTTTGAGTAGAATATGGATGGATATTTCAGCTTATGGTAATGAAGAGGTGTAGGAAATACAGGATTTTACATGCTGATAGAAATGCCTAAAAGGTATCAAACAAACAAACAAGCAAAGCCAGAGACACTTGGAGATTTTGAAAAATGCTAGATAACTATCATTATACATTTGCCTTGTTCTTATCCTTTTTTGAATATGCTGATTACTGTGATTTTCTTAAATTTCCGTCAATTTTTGTTAAGCAACATCTTCAAGAATATTATTGGAACCTAATGAATATTCAAACCAGATCAGACCAAAATCTATTTTGTCTTTGGTGCAGTTATCACCTCTTACTTGCCAAACAGAATTACCAATTTCTGGTGCTTTTGGAGAGAGGGAGGAGTGCATGTCCTAAAGGGAAGGTTGTCTGAAGGAGATCAAACTGCTGACTTCAATGCAATTTCTACCTGTAGCTAGATTGATTAAAGTGAAAGTAAATTGAAATAATGTGGGCGTATGAAGTGTTACTATTGGCAAGCACTGATAACACTAACTCAGGATTGAGACTTTCTGTGACTGTTTCTAGGTCTTGTGAGTCCAAAGTAATGCTGTAGGGATCATCTGGTTTCTGCTGTGTTCAGAAAAATTTCAGTTTTCCTATGGAACAAATCCCAGGCCTCATCCTTGAACATGGAGAGAAGTTTTGCAGTGGAGCTGCTTGTAGCCTAGTAGATTCAGGGAGGTTTAGGGAAGCCTACGTCAAGGGTGTTCGTGCTCTGCGGACTGCAGAGCCTGGTTATTTGCAAGCTGTTCATCAGCACTGCCCGGGGAGATACTTAGCTGGAACAAGTACAAATTCCCATACAGCAACCCACACTAGAGGATTTCTTCCCCCTCAATTTCCTGCTGCTTGAGTACCTTCAGGTTTAGAATAGCAGGCTCTGTGTACCAGAGAGAGAGCTTAGCAGAAACAGAATGCTAAAATAGCAGCCCTTCACTGGTAAAAAGACAGAAAAGGACATTAAGTTAAAAAAAAATAATAATTTTTTTTTTTGACTGATACCAGTTGCCATACTGATTTATTTTTTTTTTCCTTCAGTCTATTGGAAGTTTTTAAAGTAGCAATGAATGAGTTTTAGTATCATGGAAATAACTGTGGAACTTTGCTGCGCAGTAATTATGGGTGGGTGTGTTTCAAAACCTTTTATGAAAAACACAATGGAGGTGGATAAGAAAGAAAACAAACAACAACAACAAAAATATTACGAAACCCCAAACCACTTTGAGATGTGCAAAAGGTCTGTAGTAATTTTTATCAAGCCTGAAATCTGAAAATTAATGGCAAGTAAGAATTGCCATATTCTGTGTAGGACTGAAGATTGAATGAGGTTTTCATAAGTTTGAATTCTGTTTGCATCCGTAGAGAAGCTTTGATATTTAACAATTATTCAAACTAGGTAATAATTCTGTGCCAAAATCTTCAATTGCTAGTTAACTTGAAATATATTTTTTATCTTCTTAAGGCTATTGAGCAAATCCTTATGAAAAACCTTTTTAGCAGAGAGCAAGGAGTGTTGGCACCAGAAACACGTTAAAAGCAAACTTTTCCTGACCGGCTTCTTTTCTGTGATGATGAAGTGACTGACTTGATGGATGAAGAGAGAGCAACAGATGTCCTTTCTCTTGACTTCAGCAAAATACTCAACACTCTCCTCTAGCATCATCATAGCAAAGCTGGGGAATTAGAGACTGGATGGGTAGACGCTAAGGGGAATAGTCAAGAGAATGGTAGCCAGTTACTATGGGCATTCCTTTTAAGTCAGCACCAAGGACCATGCTATTTAACAGCGTGGATGATAGGATGAAATGCTAAGAGAGACCTACGAAATGAACAGTAATTTCAGGTCAAATATTTCTGTGATTTTTAAAGGTAATACGTCTGTTTCTGAATGAACTTCAGAAGTACAATAAAGTTAATTTTTTTGTCTGAAATAACCACAGTTATCTTGAGTATTTTTCCTGTGCTTAGGTAACTTTCCAGTAAGAAGTTTGAAAGATGAAAATGTTAGCAAACTGGCTTTTCTTCTTTGTAATTTTGTAACTTAATCAGTTTTTATATATGTATATGGAGTATAATAATAATAATTGGTGTGAAGAGTTAGAAAAATACTATCACTAAGGAAAGAATTCAAAGCTGGTCTGTCAAAAGGATCTTCATTAATTTTAGATGAAAATTAAAAAGGTGATTTATTTTCAGAGTTCCCTTTTGAGCTATATTCTGTCTTTGTCACATCCATTTTTGAGGAGTGATAAGAAAAACTAGAAAGTAATCTTAATTCCTAGCTATAATTAGAAATATAGTCTTAAGGTTTCTTTCACAACTCTTTGTAAGGAAACACAGAATTTATATTGATCTCTTCCCCTCCTAGTGTATCATTGTTTGGGGTTTTTTGTTTGTTTGTTTGTTTTCCCCATATTTGGCTTTTGTCAATTTAAGCTGTTTATTCAGTAAATTTTTGAAATTATCTGGGAGGAAAAATAGTGCTATACTATATAGCCTCCTTTCCAGACCACATTCCCACTTACAAAACCATCTCTGTGATGCTTCCTTCTTTTGCAAGGTTATCTTCCTCTTAATTGTTCAGCACCTTTCTCTTCTCTCTAGATCCCTTTAGTTTTCTGTTGGTATTTTAATTGTTCAGTGCTTGGTTCTTGCATGAAGAGTGCACAGGCAGTTAACAAAACACAAAATAGTGGAGAAAAAAAGCATTCTTTGTATTTAGAGTAAGTGCTTCCAAACTTCTGTTGAACTTTTAGTGGCACCAGTGTATATCTGAATGTGAATAGTAGTGTAGACATTTAGGATAATTATGATGTGCTAGAAGAGGTCTTGTTAATGAACTTGAACTAATTGTCACTATGCTTTTAACATTTATTCAGTGACACAGGTCCAGTTTTATGCAGTTCAATGGGCACATTTTTGTTTAAAAAAAAATCGTGATAGATGGAACTTCTTAGTTATCGTAGCTAATTGTGTTTACTTCCTTCTCAGAAGGAGGTAGTTGCTAAATGCTGTATTAATGCATATAGAATTAAAAAGTGAATGCTTGCATTTACAAATTAGACAATGTGGACTCTTATCAGTAATGTATAAGTAAGTCCCTGCGTTTGATATGTCTAATGGAGAATGCGATGAACCTTTAATGAATGTATGATAAAACAAGTTATGCAGACTAAATAATCTCAGAACACCAGTTAGTTTCATCAACAAACGTACCACTTCCCATGCTGATTGATGATAGTATGTCTGTATCTTTCAGGTACTGGGTATGCTGGGTTAAGGATGTACTTTTGTGCATGATAAAAGGCCTAAAGACATGTCATGTGGTTTCATGGGCTGCAAGACCCTCTGATACAGCTGGTGATTTTAAGACCCAAAATTGTAAAAATAAGTCTGAGAGGAGCTGTGGTGCTTCTTGCAAAGTGTTATTCTTTCAGGTTTCATGTCCCTAAGCAAGTAACAGTGCTAGGATCACTGGTCTAAAGCATTTGCCCAAGAGCAGCTGCCCTTCTGTTATTTCTTCCTCTTTGTAATGAATTATGTATTCATACATGTAATGTATGTAACCCGTTCATACATGTAACCAAGTAATGTTATGTATAATTATACATGTCACTAATTGATTTTTCTAAGGGAAGAGGGGAGTTTAATTCCAGTGGTTTGTATTTCACTACCGCAAATTCAAAATAAAATGTTTAATTTTCCTAGCAAATTGTATTAGTACTGTAGTACAGTTGTAGCTATTGATTGACTTGGAAATCTGTGTCTTCTTCTCCTCTGGGTAGACAAATTCAGATAATAAAAGTATTGCAGAAGGAAAAAAAAGGAAATTAAAAGCAACTTTTTTAGGCACTTCTTTAAGTAACTGAAAATAAATTAGCAATATATTTCTGTGCTTTTATAGATAGCAGAATTACACTGAAGAAAGTCACTGTCTTAAGCTTGATTAGTTTAGTTTCAGACTGCTGGGATCTTTTCTACAGAGCTGTAGAAAGATACATGCCCTCCAAAAATGTATACCTTAGAAGAAGCAGCAGCACAGGCGTGTGACTCTTCCTGCTCACAGTGAAGACTGTCATCATGCAAAATTTGAGATCGCAGACTCTTGAACATCATGGGAACACTGTGAGTTCTTTCCTACTAAAAATGGCTCAGAACATCAGCTGACCCATACCCATGTTTTGGTGGTGTTTATCTCATCTTGCAAGTGTTATAACACTTTAAATCCCTTTTCTGAGAAGATCTATGTGAAAAGCAGTTGAGTCTTCAATTAAGAAACTTGTATCTCTCACATAGTAGATAAGAAGTCCTGAAATCCCTCAGATTCTTCAGGTTGGGGAGGGAGTGGAAGTGGTTAAACAGCAGTTGTCATGTCTTTGGTAAAAACTAAGCAGAGCTGGAAAGCAGTCTTTCCAGAGATGCTGGCACAAGTTTACACCTAAGAGGGTGCAGTTCAGGTGTTTTTGTTGTTCACTCATTGAACAAACTTCTCTGGAAGACTTGAATCACAATAGTTACCTCCTAAAGAACAGCTTAAAAATTTTACAGGTTGAAGGTGATTTGTTCATGGGAATGCTTCTCCAAAACGTCCAGTGTTAAGTGTTGCTATTCTTGTAGTGATGCTAATACAAGGACAAGGCATAGTCATACCAGCAACCACCTACAGATGCCCTAGAGATACACTGATGAAATTCAATACGTGATACGTGGGTTTCTGTGTTACTCACAGGTTAAAGTGTAATTTTTTTTACTGTTTTACTAGCATGCCATTGGACAAGATTATCCAAAAAGTTCTTCAAAGCAGCCTCACAATAGCAGCTTCTGCAAGTCACTGCCCATAGAAAAATACTGCAGATCTTACCTGGAAAGAACATAATATTGTATTAGCTAGAGAGAAAAAAAATTACTGTTGTTGTGCCAAACTTCCAAGTTCATTCTTCTCTGCTGAAAACAAAGTGGAAAAATAGATAATTAGTCTTTGGCTATAAATCCTGATATTTTCAGGAATACAGAAAATACAGAGTATTGCCATTCTGCAGTTTCCTGTTGACACTGAAAAAAGGTCAAAAAATATGTTAACTTTTACCACTCAACACATTTGTAAGTCTTCAAAAGATGCATGCTTTTATCAGTCTCTCCATGTGCCCAGCTTCCCTTGAATTCAGCAGAAGCTCTGTGATCTTGTAAACAACAGTTAGTCCATTGTTGAGAGCTTTTAAAACTCTCATACTAGAAAACTAGCAGTGATTTATGCAAGAAGTTAGATCACATTTCCAAAAAATGGAAACTTTTCAGTGCAGTGTTGCCTAGTTACATGTGTTTATTGGAAGAGCTACCTGAACAGAAGCCAAAATAATCTCCTAAGAACTTGTCTTTAAACAAGCAAATTATGAACAAAATAGCAGTCGACTGAAAAAAATTGAAGTAAGAAAGTATACAATATTTAAAGTTGCTTGGTTTCGTTATCAGACTCCTCGGTGTCTGAAGAGAGACCACTTGAAAGAAGAAGTTTCATTTCTGTCTTTTAATTACAGATACAAAAAATGTAACAGTATTGGTATACGGAGGGTCAGGGTGCTCTTTGCTTGGTATTTCTAATAGTGACTCATCAGATGTGAGTCATTGTGTGTAGGTTCTTGAGTCCCTCCCCCACCTCCGTAGTTTGATACTAGTAGTGTTTTAGTTTAATGAATTTTTAAGGCAGTTTTTCATCTCAAGAGTTCCTGCATGGGCAGCTGGTACTGTTGTTCCACAGGCTTCTTGGGGCAAACTTCAGTTTTGCTCTTCGTTGTTTGTTGCTGTTTCTGAGGAAAGGAGTCTTACCTGCAAAATGAGTCTGAATGGGTCTTTTATTCTTTTCCTCATGAACATAATAGTAAAATAACCTTTCAAGTTAATGTTTTGGGGTTTTTTTTGTTAACCTTGCAATATTTTTGAAGTAGACGCATTTTTCAGATTAACAAAGCAGTGGGTTTGTGTTCATTTTCACTAGTCTTCCTATGTCTATAAGAGCAGCCGACTTTGTTATAACAGCAGATTTGCTGTAGTGCTTGGGTCGGCTTCATATGTTGAACTAGTTTTTGTACCTTTATGTCATGGGTTCGCTTTTACTTGGAGGGGCGTCCAGTACACTTGGAACCGACTGCCCCAGGGGTGGAAACGCAGCCCTACTATCT
>WYDI02002604.1:0-73669 GCA_009867235.2 Psittacus erithacus
CGGGCTTATTGTCAGGTCGCCATGCGGGGAGGGGGGCGGGAGGGGGGGGGGAATGACAGAACGTGAGCTGAATTCCTTAATAATGTGAATTATAAAATCATTTCCTGTGTTAGGGGTTAGGAAAGAGAGTGAAGGACCCAGAGATCTTCCAAACAGAAAACAGCTTTTGTTAAGGCTTTTGGCCTAAGGAGTTTGGAAGGGGGGGTGGGCAGGGAAAGTGCTGGCACATTTTTGGCTGGAAGCCTCAGACAACATATTTTTTATTCTAGTCTTTATTTTTCAAAATAAAATCATGGCGAGGCAGCAACAAAGAGGGGGGAAGAGGGTGAAATTAGGGGGAACAGTACCCAAGTATTTCCCCCTTCTTTCTGTCCCTGCCGTTAAACACACAGGGTCTCCTTTATTATATACAGTAGCAGGATTAAGCCAGCAGCCCAAAGGCTAGGAATGCAACAAGATACTTTTATACTTATTGATCCTTTTCTTTTTTTTTCTTAGGGAGATTGTTTTCATGAAAGTTTAATTCACCTTTTTAGCTTTTGAGTCTAACTGCTACACATTTTATCCCGCTCCTTTGTGAAATGCTAAATCCATCGGTAGGTTTTAGTTTTCCTGGTGTAACTTTTCAGAAACTGTATATCTGCATAGCAACCCCACTGCAGGCAGCTTATGTCACAGTATCACATGTCAGAAAGATGAAAAGAGCTCCAAATCTGAGCTGCTCCACAAACTTATGTCCCCCATTCTCGGGCATTTATCTTCTATAAGTGTCAGGAAGGCAATCTCAAGGCCAGAGAGGTGTGAAGTTTTACCTCAGAGATGACAAAAAAAAAGAAAAAAGACACACACAAAAAAAAAAGACACATGACCTCAGTTCAGCCTTGTGTGGACAATCAAATGAGAAACAAAGATTGTCTTTTTCCTCCTCTCCCCACTCCCCCCCGGCCCCCACCTCCCCGTGTCCCTGTTGTCTGCTTCCAAATGCAACTTGAGCCTGGATCCTGAGCCTGGTGTCCAGATTAGAGATTGTTGACTCAGATTTAGTGGTGAAACTTGAGCCAGGCCCTGTTGATGGCATAGCCTTGAAGGAGCAGGTTTACTTCAAGCCAAAAGAGAGATTACATGTCAGACCAGAGCCTGCGTTTTCTTTATCACAAACTTCCTGATCTCTCTCTGCTTTAATAGTGTGTGTCCCGTCCCCCCCACCATGTTCCCACTTTCAATTCCTTCTATAGGGTGTCATAAATCAGGAAATTAGCAAGTGCGTAGCTGCCCTTTGCCACAGGCAGAGACAATGTGCTTGCTGTGTTTTTAACCAGTAGGTAGCACTTAACATAATCAATGGAGAGCTATGTGCAGAAAGGATGAAAAATTGGGTCTCAGACTGACCACTTACAGGGTATTTCTCATCACCAAGGCAAGCTGCTTTTATGAGAATATGACATGCCCTGGAAGCTTGCTCTCCATTTTGCAGGAGAGTCATTAAAAGAAAT
Organism: Psittacus erithacus; assembly: GCA_009867235.2. Classification (NCBI taxonomy): domain Eukaryota; kingdom Metazoa; phylum Chordata; class Aves; order Psittaciformes; family Psittacidae; genus Psittacus; species Psittacus erithacus. The sequence goes on from WYDI02002604.1 coordinate 1,494, forward strand.
CATTACATGTTTTTTTTTGTTCCTTGGCACACACACTGCTTTTCCTTGGCTTCTGATTTCATCCATCTTTCAGGCGCTTCGTGCCTTTAGTAATTTATGTGCAAGATTTTTCCAAACCTCCAAATGTTTTTCCATTTGGCAAACTGTGGAAGCCTCCACAGAATGTAACTGTAGAGTTTCCTTGTACTTCAAAACATGAGCCCTGTTAGCACAAAGATGCATCTAATACTTGTAATCCTGTGCATAAAAGCTGTAAATTCATATAAGACAATCAAAGACATCGTTCCTTCTTGCGCGTCTTTACCAGCCCTGCTGCTGTAACCCCTTACTTGATACACAAAAGGAGAATTTCTCTACGAGCATTGTTGTTTTCTTTAACTATAGTTTTTTTAAGCTTTATGGTACCATATGGAGAACTATTTTATTCTATTTCTGGTAGCTTTCGCAATACTGGCTATAAATTAGATAATTTTCCTTGTGTCTGATAGCCACACGCTATCAGTCAGACACAGTTGCTCTCACAAAAAAATCCATGAAAATTTGATAGAAAGCGATAACCTTCCCACTATATAGAATTTAATGGAAAAATTTTATTCCCTACTCTAAAAACAGTTGATTGAAAAAAAAACCCTTGTTTTTCACCCTCCATTAAGTACATGGGTTTGCAGACTGTTTTTTACAGAAGTCTTCTCACCTTGCTCCTGTCCATCGCCAGTTCTTATGAGAGGGCCATGTGGTGGTGAATACCACAGCTGTGCTTTTCAACGGCTCCCAAGGGGATCAGGCACTTGCATACATTTCAGGGAGACATGAGGAGGTCGCCCAGTAGGATGACCAAGGGCTCCAGAAGCAGTTAGGCTGCTGTGAGCTGCAATCTGGGCTGCTGTGGCTTTCTTCAGGAATGCAAACCCAAGGGGAGGCTCATTAAATGTTTTTTTATAATGCAGTCCAGTGAGTGACACCCCTGAAATGGCGGGGTATGTAACCACGAGAAAAGAGATCTTTCTTCAGCCCTCCATGCTCATGGGAAATTACCAGGCATTGAGGAACAGCAACAGTATCTTTGCTTGTATTTGTTTATTTTCAAAATCCCTAAGTAGTTTACAAGGTTGCACTATAAAATACTTCCAGTTGTTGGAAGTCCCAACTGGACTAACTTCCTGAACAAAGAGTCTGTTTTGCCAGCAGAAATGGGTCCAGATCAGGCCTAACGTATTATTTACACCAAGTTGTGCTCCATCGCTCCTTCTCAGCATGTACTGCCCTGCTTGCCCTGGAAATAAACGCTCAGTGAGACTATAGAATAACTGGTTGGGTTAAGTCGCTTCGACAGTTCTTTACCCAGACTCCTGCATCTAAACTGAATTTACATGAAAAGAACTATGCATGTTTCTCTTAAGAAAGGCCAGATCTGTTGTCAGCTAGTTCAAATCCAACAATTTCTCCATTATCAGTCCTGGTCTACCCTGGCACAGGACAGAGGCAAATCAGAGCAGCAGCAGGGACTTTGTTTTTAAAGAAATGAGGATGAACATTGAAAGCTTTGACAGTCCAGTCTTGCCTTCATTTCCATCTGTGTCAATCCAAAGTAACTAGACCGAAGGGCCTATGAAATTCTTCCAGCTGACATTGCTGTGATGGAGAACAGAGTTAGTTTTCAATACATTGTTCCTCAGCCTACCAAACTATGGTGACATTTCTGTGAGACACACATGACATCTACATTAATAGCAGAAGATGTCACTGGAATCTGGACTATTACGTAGAATTTATTGATATTATATCACTTTAAAATAAACTATTCTTGCACTAAATCAAATTGAGGTTACTTTATCAGTATAGGCATGAGGCACATTTTCTTCTCATAATTTACCTCCTTTACATGACTCTAGATTTTTGCCTATGTTATTGAGTTGATAAAGTAGCATGCTCAATTGTCAACACACATTAAAAAATAATATCTCACCGTCGAGGGAAAGAATGCACGGGAAACACTGAGGACACTGGGAGACAAGCATGCGCTTTGCCTGGTCTATTAAGCTGCAGCATTTTAGCATTTCCACAGCTCTTTATTTTTACCTAGTTTCTATTTTTGACTGGCTGAGCGCTTTTCCTGCTCTCTCAAACTCCACATTGCATCCAGTTTGCTCTTCCAGAACTGATTGACTAGTACAGCAGGTCACCACCCCTGCTGAAATCAGCCAACAAGCCGACCATAACCCCAGCAGATGTTTGCGGTTTATAGGCCAAATGAGAGCCCCGCAGACCAGCAAAATACCAGCACCACAGATGTGGAACCTGGCCACTTGACGCGAGCAACACAAAGCCCTGTCCTTCCCAGCCGGGCTGGGACTTCCAGAGGAGCAGAAGGTCTGAGAGACTAATTAGCCTGCAGAGCCAACATGCTGGCCTATGCTCCATCATTTTGATGGGCGCTAAGTCCTTTAATGAAACGCTGCATGAGCAAAGTCAGATGAGGCCCTCTGTAACTTTACCTCTGAGTCTGGCAATCACCTGAGTTCATCATGCCCCCAAAATGTGCCAGCCGGCTCTGCCAGGCTCTGCCACTCACCCCAGCTGGGCCAGGGATGGCCAACCGGCCTCATTACCACGGGTCAAACTGCTCCTGCACTCTGAATGCAAAATGGGGAGCTATAAATGTGACACCACGGAGAAAAGGCTTTTTTCTTTTTTAGTTTAATTACAGATGCTGCTGGTGAGTAATGAAGAAAAGATCAACCAGTAGCTCTCAGCAGGGCATCAGAGAGATTGAGGATGGCACAGCCAGTCCTCAACCAGGCTCTTTTGTTCGAAGCACATGTCCTTTCTCTGCTGAAAAAGCCACACTTGGCGCTTTCTGATCCTGACAGGATGGAGACAAGTATTCTTTGTGGTTAACATTAGCTCTTGAGATCTCCACACCTTCCAGGACACCTTCAGTATGGACAGCAACTGGAGCAAGGTGCTGGCAAAGAAAAGCTAGTTTAAAAAACAGCGTTATGAACACAGCTCCAGGCACAGAGACCTCAAACCCGTGCGTGTGTGGCTGCTGGTACAACACGCATTTTCCCATGTGCCATTTCTGATGTGATTAACTATAAACCGAAATCGAGTATTTCAGTGTGACAGTGTTGGGGCTGAGGGGGAGGGCAGCAGCAGCGGCGCTTTTCTAGGAATTTCACCAAGCGTGCTCATCTGGAAGGGATGAGCCCGCTCCCCGGGCAGCGCCGGGCCGCGCAGGCCCGGGCCCCTACTTGTCCGCTCGCACCGCTCTCCGCCCGTACCGCCCGACCTGCGGGCGTCGCCCGCCCCGGGCGGCAAGAACCGGCCTCGCTGCGGCGCCACCTGGCGGCCCACAGGCTGCGGGAGGGAGGCTTGCCGGGGGCGGCAGGGGCAAGCAGGCGGCCGGTGACCAGGGGGAGCCCCGCGGCCAGCCCGCCACCGCCCTCATCCCCACCCAACGGAAAGCGGTTGCCTCCTTTCTCTACCCGCCGCTCGGGGCGAACATGCGGCCTGGCAGCCACAAGGTGTCAGCCGCGGGCCGGGCAAGTGGGCGCCGCTGGCCGCGGGTGACGGCGACTCCGTGGGGTGCGCATCCGGGTCTCTTAGGGCATCCCGCGGCGGGGAGCGGAGGCTGCAGGGCGCCCCGGGGAGACCGGCCCTAGGCGCCTCCTCCTACCGCGGAGGCCCGCGGCGTGGGCGAGCGGATGGGTCGCAACCTTGCCGCGCCCCCTAGGGCTCGGGGCGGGCAGAAAATGGCCTGCCGGAGCCGCGGCCTGGCTGGGGTCAGGTCCGGGTGAAAAGTCGAAGTCCAACGCCCCCCCAGAGCTGCATCTCCCATGGAGCAACAGATAGGGAGCAGATCTGTCCCAGCTCCTGCTGCTGGGGGACTTGTACGATCTTTCAGACCTCAGCGGTGGGTAATGTCCTGAGCTCTGCAGGGGTCTGTGGAAACTGCAGGCTCTGGGCTCAGGATAGATCCTTGTTGCCAAAGAACTTGTTCGCATCAAAGGCATTGAGGCTACCTGCTTGTGCTGGGATTTTTACTACAGGTTTCAAAGGGTCTAATCACTTCAGTAGGAATTAGAGGCCTAAGTGTTGTCTGAGTGCATATGATTCTGGGGCAGAAATGCGCGCGCAACTCTTTGGGATCAATGCTGCCTGCTTACGAAAATTGCAGGGCAGGATCACTGGGTTGAGTGGCCCCATTCAACATAGTTTCACCAGCTTTTGTGGGGCTACAGGGTATTATACCTGCTGCGAGCAGGTGCATCTTTTGCAGGACTGCTCTAATAGCACACTTGATCTCCAAATGAATGATGATCCCTGCCATGTGATACTTCTCATTCCTGTGGGCGATCCTTCAGGCTTCTGCTCTCCAGACTGTTGTTTCCTGCTGCGAAGCCACCACACAGGATCCAGCAGCTCCCAACAAACCTGGGATCAGTGTGCTGAAGGACTTTGCTAATGTCATCCAACAGCTCTTTGTAAAAATGAAGTGACTGTGTTGTGGACCAGCATGCATCATACATAGAGTAAATCGCCTTTTATTGGTAGGAGAGAGGAAACAACAGAGTGATTAACTTATTCCTGAAGTATGTGCTTAACTCATAGAAATAAATTAAGGTGGTTTTTTTTCGTTCTGCTGTGTGTGTAGTTATTTATGATGTTTAGTGAGGAGCCAGGTCCCAGAGCAATGTGCTGTGTTCCCTAGGTAAAGAGCAGGAAACTGATTTCTCAACTCTTCTTCATTATGAGCCCTGGAGTTCATTGTAGATTGACATTTACTGTGAGTAAACTTGTGGCTGCCCCTTTGCAGGACTGTGAACAGCTGAATAATGCCTCAGAAAATGCTTTGTCTACACCTAGAAATGGAGACATTAGAAGGTAAAGCAAAGCACATCTTAAAGGAAATTATCCTGATACAAGAATTTATCTGGTTCAAAGAGTCCTTTGCATGTGATGATTTCTTGGACTAGCTCTGTTAATCCCACATAATGTCAAGATGATCTCTCCATGCTTTTCCTTTTGTGTTATGCTTGTAGAGCAGAGGGTGAAGGCTGCTTCCCCTGTGTATGGTCTGTTACAGCTAAAGAGCCGAGATGGTGGTTTTGGCAGATGAGGTCCCATTGCAGTTAACAGCAAGATTTCCAGGAGTTTCAATTGACTCTGGATCACACTTCTATGTAACTGCTTTTATACTCTGTTCTCTAAAGTATTTATGCACAAAGAATGAAGAAGTTTCCTTTCGTGAAATAAAAGGCATGTGGAGATTTCCTACAGATTATACTCCATAGAAACAAAAACAAAACCAAAAGAAGATAGATAAATAAGCCTCCTTGTAGCATGGCCTGAGTCAGGGAGGGTGTGAAAAGCAGGACAACCTTAAACAGAGAAATTAATAGAAGACATTTCACTTTAAGATCAGAATTAACCTAAAGTGGATGTAGAAGGCAACTTGGAAGATAAAAATAAACTCATAATGAGCATTTTTCATGTCCAAAGAGATATTATTTCGAATGTGACCAGCGAAAAACAGTTACTACCATTACCACAGCTGTAATGAATTCACAAAGGGAGTGTAGATCTTTAACAGTAGTGCCTGCATACTTCCCTGGACTTTAAAAACTGCTGTAAAGTTTCTCTATCTTCAGCTGTACACCTGCTTTAAATATCTGACATGAAATTGACTTTATTACATCTAATTAATTTTGCTGTTAATTCACCTCATTAAAATTAATTAACTAAATACCAACAACCATTATCTTTGAGAGGAAAAAAAGGAAGTTAATTCATGAAATGGGATTCCCAATAGGTCAAACCTTTTTTCTCCAGGAATCCCTTAAAAATAAAATGCAAGAAAGCTTTGTGGTGAAGAGCAGTAACGCTGTTTCTTTGAAGCACTTTTCCAGATCTCACCCTGTTCTGCCTGTGTTCTCGACAGTCCTGTTAGCTTTGTGGTTTCCCCCCCCTTTTTCTGACTAAGGGGAGAAATGCGTCTGATCTTGCTCCTGGGGGAGACGCTGGGGAAAATAATGTGATGACCCCTAGGCCATGTAAGTAAAGGTGCATGCATCTGTATGAATGTTTCTAGGGCAGGCTCCATCCCATATAGAAGAAACCCTTCCTCAGCAGCTATGAATAGCTTCAGAGTGCTGAAACAGAGCAGAGCTAATGAATTGCCTGTTAATGCCCCATCCATGCTTATGACAGTTGGTAAAGGCACTGGTGACAAGGTAATTTTTAATAGGATGAACAGTGTGTCAGAATACTAATAGGGCACTAAAAGGAGTGGTTTTCAGGGGAGTCACCTCACTGCTTATGTGAGAGAGGGGACTATTTCCTCCGGCCCTTTCTTTAATGCTCCCAAGGACTGTCACCTGTAATGATCCAAACCCCACAGGCTTCTCTGAACTACTGCTTAATTGGGAATTTCAGAATAAAAAAGAGTCAATCCTGCAAGCCACCAAGCTTCCTGAACCTCACTGAGCTTAACTTAAGCCTTCCTGAGTTCTGCTAGACTTGGAGGATTCAGCTGGTTGATGGTTAATTATTCGTGTTGTGTAAATAAACCTTATCACTGACTAATCACCTCAGGTCACATACTGTCTAAAGAGTGGAAAAAGCAATCCTAGTGCCAAAGTTGGCACAGTGATAAGATAAATGGCATCCCCTACATATAGACTGGCAAGGGAATACTAGGAAATAGTAAGTCCATGCTGTTGCTTACCTGAACATAACTGTGGGAGAAATGAATGGGTAACAAGGATGGGTAGCAAAAAGTGTGAAAAGGCTTCCATGCAAAGGATTTGACTATCCTTTGCAAAGAAAGAAGCAAAGAATATTGGCATGGGAGGGGTAGGTGAGACATTGCTATCTACCCTTCACAATATGAAAGGAAATTAAAAAATCTGTGTGAGGGTTTTTTTTAGCATATGAGGCTACCATTGCCACAGGACTTTGGAGGCAGAAGAATTTTTAAAAGGATGACACATTTACAGAGGGATGAACATTCAGAGTTATGTTTTCCACAGCACAATCCAGCCAGATAGTGACTGGCAAAACATCTGGATATGTTTGTGGTCTTTGCGTCTTTTTCTGATGGTCCCATTGAGTGCCAGTCAGAGGGATGTCACAGTCTGAAATGGACTTGGAGCTTCTAGATGATTCTGCCATGGGTAAGGCAACCACTTGTACAAGTGAAAACCGGATCAGTTCAATCCTTTGACTACACAGTGGTGAACCCTGAAAATACTTGCATGTAGTTTTTGGCATTTTGTGAGCCTCATGCACTTTCTTTTAACCCATCAGTTCAGTAAATGCAGGACATGAGACAGAATGGTACTGGCACAATTATTCCCTTTTGTGGTAGTAAAAGTGTCGTACTTTTTGCCATTTACTTACCTGCTGGTAAGTAAGGTATCAAGGACTGCTCCACAGAAAAGTGCCATCTGCTATTGATCGCTGGTTTAATAATGAAAAAGAAACACACTGAACCATCTGTTTGGGAAAGTTAGTAATTTTTACTGCAAATGTGCATGAAATAAATTGGAAAAAAAAAATGTCCCCATCAGATTTCTTCCAGAGAAACCTTACAATGTCCACTTTTGCAAGGAACACCCCCAAAATCAATGGAACTATTCACTATTAAAGCTTATTAACGTGAAAGCATGTTTCCTTTACAGGAACCAGCTGCAAGAGGCCTTTCTTACCAACTGGAGATTTATCTACCTAGCAAAGATTTATTGCTCTGAAGCTAAGGTTGAAACGTGCATATCTGTATATCCCTGTAATTACAGTATGTGTCCTTTCAATTGCTTCATATATCTAGGTACTCTGAGTGGTCTGATAGCTGTATGTCAGAAGGATGTTATGAATTGATCCTTTAAGAGCCTTTCTGCTTAAATGTAATGTTTTCCAGGCACATGCCATCACTGGTATTCCTGGTTTTAATATTAGTATTATCCTGATCACAGGTAGGGTTGTTAAACAGTAGCCAGTCAGCCTTTTACTAATGATAACTGGTTTTTATTATTATTTCACGGTTCCCTCTAACCTCTGCCAGTGGCCCCAGCTGCTTGTTCCTAACTCCTCCTGGAAGCTTTTAGCCCTAACTTGGACTAGCTCTGCAAAATTGTTGTTGCTGTTTGGTTCATCCTGGGGGAGGAAAGAACTTGGAGGAGCAGGGAGGCAAAAATGATCAGTGAACCGGAGGAGGCAGCAGCCTTGTGTCAGGCAGCTTCTGACACAACAGAAACTTTCTCTGCCCAGTGGTAGATTTGCTGATAGAGAATTCTTTACCCATTCTTTTCCATGCTTCTTGTTGGATGCAAAATCAAGTGTTTGTCTAGTAGTTCTCTAGCTGTGGGACCAGAAACCTCCCTCTTTTAAGGGGAGAAGAAGAGGAACACACAATCATTGTTTTGTACTACTTTTTCCCAAACCAATGATCAGTTGCATCTACAGAGCAAAATCAGCAGCTGTTACCACAAGTCTGACTCACTCTTGACAGACACCAAAAAAATCTATGTATATCAATATAGATCAATACTCATATGTTTATAGAGATGCAAGAGTTAATGGATATCCAGCTAATATGCAGTATATGCACATATGAAAATATAACCAACCAGCTTCAGACCTCAGTGAAGCTCAGGGGCCTAAGGGCCAAAAGGACAGTATTTCCTTCTGCTCTATCTTTCATTAACAGGATCCTGTAACAAGATGGTAGTTTGCCAGCTACCTGATGTCAAAAACCAGGCCTGCTGTTAATTTGGCTTCAGTGGTTGCCCCAAGGTTGTGATGCGTGTACAGATTGCTCTGTGCCTGTGCAACAGCCCTTTTGTACCAGAAAACTGGGACAAAATTTCATGTTCTGATGGTGGGGAGACCAGAACTTTATGGTTGTAGCTGGCTCAGCCCTTGTTCATTAGGTCTGCGCCTACCTACCCCAGCTTTATAATGGTGTACCCTGTGGCTGTGACACTGTGGGTCTCCCTCAGTGGTACCTGAAAACTGGCAGTGGGGCCTTATGCAATGCATGGGCAGAGAAAAGACACCAAGAGAGGGAAGGGTATTCAGCCTATTCCTGTGGCAGCTGCTTAAGTCCATCACTTAAGCATGTGGTGACAGAGGTCTTTCAACTCCTAGGCACTTCAGCAGTAGGAAAGTGTGCTATTCTCTTCAGAATCAGCCCTCAGGCCTCTCTTGAAATTAGGTACATTATAAATCAATTAGATACATAATAAGAAAGTAATCATAGAAGCATGTAATAGTTTGGGTTGGAGGGACCTTTAAAAGTCATCTAGTCTAACATGTTTCCTTGGGCAGGGGCATCCTGACCTTGAATGTTTCCAGGGCTGGGGCATGTATCACCTCTGGGCAGCCTGTTCCAGTATTTCACCACCCTCATTGTAAAAAATTTCTTCCTTGTACCTACCCTCTTTCAGTTTAAAATCATTGCTCCTTCTCCTACCACAACAGGGCCTGCTAATATGTTTGTCCTCAGCTTTCTTGTAGCTCCCTTTAAGTACTGAAAGGCTGCTGTAAAGTCTTCCCAAAGCCTTCTCTTCTCCAGGGTGAACAATGTGGAGTTTCAAGACCATGCAGTGGGTGTGAATTGCCAGGGGAGTATAATCTGAAGCACGTTTTGCCCCTATGTGTTGCAAACCAGCCAACAACAGAAATAATAAACATGAACCTTTCTCAAAACAGCAGCTTGTCATCTAGAGCAAATGCAGAGCTTCTGGGGGGCCAAGGGTGGCCCAAAGGGCTCTGCGGCCTATGCCCTTCCCTGGAGAGGGCTGTCTTGGGCATGGTGCAACTCTGTTCGCTTGGCTGGGGCTATTGTGAACAGAGCTGTGGTGTTGGAAGCCTTGGTGCACCCTTTCACACTTGGCTGGAGGGCTGCACTGAGGCTTGCACTCTTGACCTTGCAGGACACAGGGCTGCCCCACGAAGGAAGGCAAGCCAGGAGCTGATAGCTGTCTGCCTGGGTCTCTAACCCTGCTGGGAATCCAGTAGTTTAGTGCACATCTCTGTCTCCTGTCAGGCAAGGCTGAGTGTCCTTTCCATGGAAACTTGGCGGGCAGCAGGACGGCAGGTCCAGGGAAGCTGTCCAGAGCAGCGCTGCTGGTGCTTGGGGAACACCAGGCAGGATTTTCTGTGAACCAGGAACACAGAAAGCTCTTGTCCTGATCAAGTCGTTGTGGCCTCTCACCTCCAGGCGGAGGGGATTAAACCCTGGGCAGAAATAACCTGGTTTACACATGCAAGCCCCTTCCAATATGGAGTGTGGTTGCCCAAGCAGCCCTCTTTGTGTTGTGGGGCTCAGCCTGCCTGCAAACCACGTTGAGGTCAGGAAAGGCCTGCTTTGGGTTAATGTGTCTACTGCAGCCTTACTTCAGGAAAGTTTTCATTAGGGCTGGAGCGTTGGTGACAGCTACAGCTAAGGCTGCCAAAGTGTTTCCATTATGTTATATCTCCCTGTGTTCACTCGCTTGTGACTATCCAAAAGTTTCACCTAGAAGGCTGAAATTTTCCAGGCCTTCTCTCTAGCTGGAGGTGAAGGGTTTTGTGGAAAACTGGAGGAAAAAAAAAAACCCAAAGAAAGAAAAAGAAATAAAATAAGGTTCTGCTCTTTTTCAGAGGGCAGCATCAAGGCAGAGGTGATAATTTAAGAAAGCAAAATTTAATAAAAGCAAACAGTGCTATTGCAACCTCAGAAATTACTGACCCTGAATTTTGGATGAATCTCCAAATAATTTTTTTACTTTAAGAGATTCAGCTAATCTTTACTTGGCCTTTTTGCTGCATCCTTCTCTTCAGCTCAAAGCGTCTTCAGGCAGTGCTGCCTGCCTTGTGCTGCTCAGCCTCCAGCTCCCTCCTCCTGCTCTCTGTTCGTGGCTCCACACTTGACAAGGGCTGTGCAACCTAAACTCCTCCTCACGAACCCACTGACAGGGGCCTGGATGGTTCCTGTGACCAGCAGGGCTTTTCCCCCACTGCACTTTTGCTGTCAGCCTAGTGACTGTTTTCATCACCTTAGCATAGGTCTGGTGAAAATCAGACACCTCTGTTGTGCTGGACACTGTGTCGGGGTGGATCTGGAAGTTGCAATATGGAGATTTAATGGAAGTATCCATTCTGAACCTGAGGTGGGCTGCAGGCAGTAGACTGTTAAACTACATGGCCATGTAGCATGAAACTCTAGATAATGAATTTACAATGTAAAAATCAATTAGCATTAATAGAGCTTTTATTAGCACCAAATATAGGTGCTATGATTTCTCTGGTAAGCATGCAAAGCAGAGAAATCTGAAGCTAATAAGATGTAGCAATTAATCATGCTTTTTAATTCAGTTTACTCCTTAAACTGGAGAGTCTCTTCCTAAGATTGCTCATCTGAGCTAAACAAGGGTTGCAGTTCTGGGTCTCTGCAGCTGTTGCATGGAACTATACATTTGGCTTTAAATGAACCAGTTTGCATTTGAAAACCCACGCTTCACAGTTCTCTGCAAAAGAAACAACCAGTCATCTCATTAACATTGCCAGTAACCACTAAAGGAAACCTAGAGTAATCTGTTTGCTCTGATGGAGTGCTTTTTTTCCTTCTTATATAGCACATTGGCTTGGAGGTTTGAATCTTCTTTTGGGTAGTTTTGCTCTGGAGAAGATGGAAGACCACTGCTGCCCATGGCTATTGGTGATGATTCTTGCACACAGGCTGTAATAGGTCATGGTTTTGGTTGTGAAGAACCCATTCTCAGTCCCTGCTGATGACAGGTGGTGGGGACAACAAAAATACCCAAGTCAGTAAAACCACTACCAAGTTGAAATACTTCAAACTGGGTAATTAAAGCAAAGGAGACAGACAGCTTCATGTGTGGAAATGGAAAATCAAAATATGGAAATTTAGGAATGAAAAAGACTAAAGAAAAACTTTAGGTCCTTCTTGCCTCTCCCATGCCTGCAGTCCACTGTGACTGTTGTTTTCAGATGAGAGCTTTCTCCTGACTCAGCTGGGTTTAGCTGACTCTGTTAACTACTCAGGAGATTTGTAAACCATCTACTTCATAACAGTACTCAGAACTGTAAGATCTAACTTTACATTCCTGGTTGTTGCACAAGATGCTGAAGTCCCTTCATTTGTAGGTGTGTGAAGGCAGAGATCACATGAAGCTTACTGATAAGCAACATTACAGACAAGGGCTCATCTTAAATTTTATGCCCCTCTCCCAGGGTGAATGAGCTCTATATGCTGAAGGAGTTGCTGTATTTCAGTCATGGTTTACAGCCCTAAACATCCTGGAAATAAAGGCCAAAGCCTGTTTGTTCAAAAACTCAGAGGAGCTCAGTTCTTCCAAAAGACAAGCTGGTGACGTAGTAGCAGGTCTTTTATTTGGCAGGTTGGTGGCTAGAAGTCTTGCTGAGGTGTGGAATAAGCCATAATAAATTTTCAGCCTCAGTGAGGTGGTCAAAATCTGAATCTCCCAGGACAAAGCTTAACTTATTCTGTGTATCTTGCAAGTAGGAATAAGGTACAGATTCTCACACTAGTGCAGGCTTAGGAACTGCTGCCCATGCCCAAACCCAAGTTGTTAGGGTCTGCAGGGAACTTCCCTGTTGAATGCTGAGATCCCTATGTCACCTTTTGGTGGAGGTGGCATTAAAAAAAAAACCTCTGAGGGTCGCAGTTTGGGACCTTGTCCCTAAATTAAAAGTAGATGTTCATGGCAATGGAGACATCGGTCATAATGGCAGGTTTCTCCCTCACAGAGATAGGGTGTTGTATCAGCATGGGGACTCTGTGGGTAAAACTTGAAGGATCTCGGCATCCTTGAGCATCTACTGCCTATCTGAGTTGCTTCAACTGGTCTAAGTGCCAGCAGGAAGGAGATCAAAAGGAGATAGATAGAAAGACACCAAGCCTTCCTTAGGAAGCCAAGCTGGACAGAATTTCACTGGCATATGTCCGATCGACTGAAGCTCTCTCTGTGCAACACATGGAGGCAGTAGTTCAGGAAAGCTGAACACCTTGTCAGTCACCTCCAGGGTGCTCAGGAGAGATGTCAGATACAAACCAAGTTCATCTCCTGTCTCTGGGATGCACAGTTTGCTGTATGTGGTGATCACTGCTCAGTGGTGGGGCACAGATAGGCATTCATATATATGTACATATGCATATGTATGTATAAGGTATTTGGTCGATATATCAGACAATTTGTACTACTTCATTATGCCTAATTTTAAACTTGTAGCAGCTGAGACTTCAGGTGGATATAAGCACCTGAGAAATAATGTGTATAATTGCTCATCAAGAGAGGAATTGTTATTAACTCCTCTTTGCGGATAGGTGGACTGAAGCAAAGCTCAAGTAACATGACTGAGAGAACTCTGACCCTCCTTGGCAACCGGAAGAAAAAACCTAAGAAGTGCAGTGGAGATCACTGGCCTGCTCTGAGGCCACATGCAACCTTTCACATTGTACAGCTGCAACAGAAAATGAGTTCCCAGCTTTCTAGATGTGCTCCCTGCAACTTGAATTTCATGCCTGTCAACATTTCCTAGTTTGAGGCAGGAATCTCCCAGCTGACATCCTGTTTCCTAGATACAGATCCTGAAAGAAGGATCTACCTGGAAGTGGATTTTTCTGCTGGAAAATACAAAGCCGTAAGAGAAGAACTAAGCTGTTTTAAGTGGGAAGAGCCAGGGAGAGGGAAGCAATGACTAATATAAGGTTAGTGGCTCAGTGAAGGAAGGTTACAGAGGTGCAAGCAGAAGTGGGAAAATATGTGCAGAAAATGTAGAAAGTAGGGCACGGCCAAAAAACACAGAGTTACACCCAACAGGAAACTGTACATAGCTCTAAGACATACCAGAGAAAGCAGAAGATGTGTTAACAGAGAGGAAAGTGAAGAAGAAAACACCAGACATCACCAGCCGGCATCATCTTGACTGCGAAATTCACAGACGAGTTTTTCAGTGCCAAGAAAACACAGCACTGGGGATTCAAAAGGCACTTTGGTATCAGGCTCTGACCCTTTTGGCCCTGAGCCCTTCTTGACTTCTGACAGACACTGCTCGCTGCAGTGAGGATACCATAAAGAGTACAACATATTTTGTGTTCTCTTGGGCCACATATGCTTTTCTTTCAAAACAACTGTTGTCACTCAGCTTTTTCCCTGTGAGAGAATAACCTTCCCTTCGACCAAAGCACACTATTTCCTGTCTGCTGCCTGCACACCATTACAGCATCTCCCCTTCCCCAGGCGACCATGTCTCTGTGCGTGCTCCAGAAAGGGGCTGCCCTGCAGCACTGGGAAAAAAAATGGGCTTTTGGTCCCAAGCACTACCTTAGTAGCACCAAGAGAAGAGCAGAGAAGTGTCCCCATCATCACCAATACCAAGGCTGTCTTCGTGCATCCACCCTAGCACAGAGGCTGAACAATGTGCTCTGCAGTCAAACCAACATCTACCAACATTAAGTGTTACCCATGGTCACTGCTGCGGGACTGGTATGTCTCTGCCTGGATGTGTGCGCCTGTTTCTTTGCAGATTTAATAACACAGGGCAAAATCCTGCTCTCACCAGCAGCTGAGTAAGTCTGGAGATGCTGCCGAGGGTCACGGGAGGGTGCCAGGTATGTAGATGTTTTCATATGAAGTGGTCAGCAGAAGTGAGGCTGCTGTGTCCCTGCAAAAGTCATTTGGCACTAGAGGAAGGAGCTTTGCTTAAAGCAGCCGACTTTTGTATAGCTCACTCTGGAAATGTAGATAAAAAACACTTCACACTGGAATAAAACCCTGTTAGTTTTTGGTGCTTTTCATCTTCCATTTCCAAGCAACTGGCCAGATTTTGAACTTGGTTGTGTCTGGGGCAAGGAAAATGGTACAAAATGGAGTGGTAATCAAGGAGTGCCTCCAGCTTTCTAACCATAATAAAACTCATTTTTATACTCTTCTTTGGACACTGATGGCAAAAATCCTGCTCTCTAGTACTGGAGTTGAAATCTGGAATGACGACTGCGTCAGTGGAAGGAAGCCAGATTTACAATGCTGTAAGCGAGCAAAAGATCTGACTGACAATCAAGATGCAACATTATAATGAAACTTCAGAGGTTGTTTCCTTTTTAATTTTGTCCTCTGTCACTGGGCCATGTTCTGATTTCACTTACACCGAGCTATGGCTGACTTTAGGATGCCTCTCATGTAGCAGCAGTATAAGCGTGCCTGAGATAAAACTCAGCCTTCTAGTTTTCCATTCCCCTCCTAAATATAAATTTCAAGGCGGTAATAAATACTGGAACAAAAAAGATATGTAATTTTAGTGACATAGAAGCAAATTGATGTTGAGTGTATGTGACACTTTTTCAATTTTCCTCTTGTTTTTCCTGATAGTGTTTTGTGCTAAACATTACATTTGCAGATGCAAAATTTAAAGAACACTTTATCTTCTGCACTGAGAAACACAACATGTAATTTGCGGCTTCAGCCAAGAGTGATGGCCTTATTAGTAATGGGAATTTACTGATTAACTGCTGTTAGCAAAACATCATCTTCAAACCCGTTAGTCTGAAACTGGCAGCCGCTCTGTCGGCAGGAGCTTTTTTATTTCATCTCGGGGGAGTTTTGTAGAAATATTTCTCATTTAAACAGCTTTAGCCTTCGCCTTTCAGTAATTTTTATGGTCTCAACTAATAGGTTAACAATTGGTTAAAAGCAACTATAAGCTTAATGTCAAGTCATTCACAGGGAAAAGTTCAAGGAGAGAAGTAACAGTATTTTAAAACATGGCTTATTTGTAAACAAAGAGCTCCCATCAGTTTGGAAAGCCAGAGGGGTAAAAATTAATGCAACAGAGAAATTGAACAATCAGCAATGGGGAGCAAAAGCCTGGGGTCTGAGTGGGGCTGGGAGAGTTGCCAGGGGGGCTGGAGGCACCGTAGTGCCTAGGGGATACCTGCGCTGCCAGGAAGCACATGTTTTCAGGGTGGCAGCGCTCCACTCCCTGCTGCAGCTACTCCTGAAGTGCTGACAGGGTGGACCTACACTGCTGTGGTCACTGCTCTTCACTCGTGCTTCAGGTCCCTGCAGTAATGCCGGCTTCAGAGAGTGTGCTTTACGCACTCCTCCTAGCTTCAGGATCATGTCCTCTCACAGGCCATCATTGTCTCCTCTCTCCTTGTTCATAGTTCTTTCACCAGCTTGTCCCACATTTTGTTCTCTCTTCTTTTTTTTTTTTTGTTTTGTTTTGTTTCAGTGTTTTCCCTTTTTGCTTACAATTCCTGTCTCCTGTTTTCTCCCAGTCTCAAGCAATATCAGTAGCCATTCACCAGCTCTCAGTCTCTCATTTATGTCCAGGCTTTTGTCCATTCTCCTACCACCCTGTCCCTCAGCCCCAGCTTTCTATCCTTGAGTAGGGTGCATCCTTCTCCTTCATGCTTTCTCGGCACCAAAAGGGCACTGAGCAAGTCTACAAGGGATATGTATGTTCTTCCTCTTAGCTTCTATGCCAAATGTCACAGTGGTCTACACGCAGCTGGGAAGGAAAGTCCTGCTCAGCCATTGGTGGTGCGTGTGCAATCAAGACGGCATTGCCAGATAGATCTGCTCATTAGAACAAGTCTCATTGCCAGGGAATGAATGGAGATTGGTTTCCCCCTGCCAAAAGCTCTCACGCAGACAGATCTTGGAATTATTACAGGGTTGGAAATGTGTGCCTTGTTCCCTCCAGAGTAAATCTCTGCTAAACTTTAGCTCTCTGATCATTCTCCTGGATGTGCAGACTGAGTCAAGGGCATGGGAAGCAACTTCTATGTCCCAATAGCTTCTTCCAGCTTAATGACTGACAATGACTCATCTTGCCTGGACATAATTTATAACCAGAAGTTTTCCTCAAAATGCAGCCAAATGAAAATCCTTCTTCACAGGTGTGTTCAGTGTAAATGACCATGGCAAAAGAGGGTGGGCTTTCCTTACAGAAATTTGAAAAGGCTGAAACCCCCCTGGCATGTTACATTCTCCTTTGTCTGGTAATACCAGATAAACAGTCTGAAGAGGGCTCCATGAAAACTTCATCACCTGCCATATCTCAGCTCTTGGACTACAGGTTCCTTACAGATGTGCAAGAGGTAGACAGCTGTATGAGCCAGTGACTGACTAGTCTTGTGTGGGGTGAGTTCTTATAAGGGGAAGGACAGTCAGGCCACTGCTGCCATCCCACCAGGTAACTAGGGGAAGAAAAGAGCCTGCTGTATTTGCATAACAATTATAAAGTGTGTCCAGATCTTTGATTTGCTTTGCACTACCAGTTTTGGCAAATAGTGTTTCTTTCTTTCTCTCTCTGCATGTATATTTTTTATACACACACATATATTTATCCACCACTCGAGATCTAAATCCTGATCTGTGAGCTGTGCAAGGCAGGAATGCTAATGTCTTATTTCCTTCTGTGATTCCTCATGGAGCTGGGACGTGAGCCCCAACTGGGATCTTTAGACAGAATAGTAAGTGAAGCTGCTGCATGGTGCATGTTATTCAGTGATCTTCAAGATCAATGCTGGTTTCCTGAAGTCCAGTCTACTCTATACGCTTTTTCTAATCAAAGGAAGGAGCTGTCTCCCTCCCCTCAGTATTTATTACAGACAGTGTCTGAGCTTCAAACCAAGGTAACGGAGCACTTTGTAGACACATAAACCAATGATGAAGCTAAATTGCTTCACCTCAGAAACTAAGCTCTAAATGACTTCAGACAGCTTCTAAATACATTCTTTCTGGCTTTACAGTCTGGAGATAAAAGAGCTGTCTGGTTAAATAAAGGCAAATTTCTCTTAGCCAGAAGAGCCAACAGGCTGCAGTTGATTTTTTAGTGGCAGAAGGGAGGTATATGTCTGAGGTCAGGCTTGTATGAACTGGGTCCTAATGCAGTGATCCACCAGGAGTGCAAGCACCCATGCCAAAGGGGAGGACCCTGTGGTTATCTACAGGAGTTGGCCTATGGCTTCCTGCCAGTTCTGCCACGGCCTTTGGCCACTCAGCACCAGGATGTGTACTTTCCTGCTCTTTCTCCTGTTTCTTGAATGGAGGTGCAAGCAGCAAGCCACAGCCGGGGATGAACCGCAGCGGGATTGCTACATATCTCACAAGTCTTCGATTTTGGTTTTAGTGTGGGAAGGAATAGCATTAGAGGAAACAACTTGAACACAATTTTTTAAGTCTACATTAAATTCAGAATTCAGAAAGAGGGGCCAGAATCAATGAAATCAAGGGGTGACCTGAACCCACTTTTCTTTAGTAGAGTCTGTGGGATATGTTCATCTACCTTTTCTGTAACATCAGATTTTGCAGCTGATTTCTATCCGATTACAGAGACCAATAAGAAGATAGGACCCAGAGACTATTATCCAGGGGCCTATTCTGTCTTTCACTGATGTGGATGGCAAATTGACTTCAAGGGAAACTTCATCATGCTGTAGTGCTGATAGCATCAGAGAGGAAAGTGTAATTAAAGGGCAAAAAAAGAGGGAAATCATTCAGTGCAATGTATTTCTTGGATGGCTAGAGCTGATTCTACATAACAGGCAAAGCATTTCTTATTTTCTAGGGAAAGTTTTTTAATGGTAGTTGAGCTGAGATTTTTTGGCTCTTTTTCAAGCTTTTTATTGAGACATTGCTAGAGTATTCCACGAGCTGCCAGTATGTAAACTGGGCAGATCAACCTTGAAATATTATGGTCTTGGGATAAATTTTGCTCTTGTTTTCACCCCAGTGTAAGTCCAGAGTAACAGTAGTGACTTCAGCTGAGCCACTTCAGATTTACATCAGCAAAAATGAGAGCAGGGTCTGCCCATGCAGATGCAGCCTGAGGGATTAGGAGTCTGTCTGTATGTTGTACCCCTACTTCCAATTGACACCCTAGCCTTAATTCAGTGGAGAGCCAAAGAAGCTGCTTGCCCTGCAAATGAGCATGGATGCTAATGTATTGCAGTAGGGATTTATCAACAGGCTGACACCTCAGTATCCATCTCTTATTTGCATAGCAGAGAAATTTGAATAAAAATGTGAGATTAGCTCTGCAGTGGTCAGGACAAGGGGTAATTCTGGCATTAGCAGAGCTGGAGGCTCAGCCACAGAGCATTTGGTAGGTAGAAATGCTTTGTGCATCTGTGGACACTGCAGGTGTATAAAGACTGAGAGCAGGCCCTTATTTAAAAAATACAGTTTATTAGATAAAACATACATAGAACCAAGTAAATGCAATTCTTTATTAAAAATACAGAAATAATTTTGCAATAGTAAAAGAAAGTACTGTCTTTTTCTATGAAACATAAATCTGAAGGTTTGGGACCTTACTTTATCACAGCCGGTCCCCCTCTATACTACATTCTTAAACATACTGCATCAAATTGTGAAACCCAAGTAAAAGTCTGTTGTACAAAATTAAGAACATTTAAACCAGTAATACTCAGCTTAGTTAAGATGCAAACAGGAGCATACAGCACACAGAACAGTCAATATACAGCTATACATTAAAACATGCCTCTAAGTAGTGACAGAGAATCCACTGGAAGGAATACGTTACAAATGATAAAAAACAATGTCTGGAGAAATAAAAAAGGAATCACAGTTTGACACTATATTTGTTAAATGATTGTATATGCATTAGAAACACTATACATATTAAGGATGAATATGTTGGACCCACCCATACAGAACATGCTAAATTGACGGTTATTATTTTGTTTGGATGCATGAATATGTATGAGGTGTACATATGGTGGGCAGATGCGTATCTGTGTACATACATCAGACCTGTGTGTATGTACACATAGAAAGGCATACACCTCCATAGCTGAAGACAGATCACTTCAATAAAACCCTCTGAGGCAGGGTGAGAGCAATACTAATATGCTGTTTGTCATAATCGTGCTGCTCCTGGGACTCCAGGCATTTTATTCACATGTTATGCTCACTGTAAGTTCCACATTCATTTTACCTCAGCTCTCCCTTGTTTGCGTATTTGCAAAGTGAATACAAAACTATTCAATGTAATGCAATGTTCACTATTGAAGATGATATACTGGGGGAGGTTTTGATAGCTGAGGAGCGCAAAATATTAAAGGATTTGCACTGCTTTTCCAATAGGTGGAACTAAGGGGCAGATGTCTTGTACCTGATTATTGTTAGCATCATATGGTAATCCTGGCATAATTAATAACATATCCTATATGTCATCTTTAGTAAGAATTCTTGGCTGAAATTGGAGAAGGCTTACATTAAGAGAAGTTGTAGGCATCTAAGCCCACATAGGCATCTAAGCAACCCAAACAGCGTATCGTCTCCTGACAACCATAGAAAAATGAAGTAATGCTAAAATACGGTGCTAAGTAAAATAAATAGAGAGCAGAATGAACATTAAGTGAAAGAATTGCTCAGGCTTCACAGAATTAGAAATTACCTAGATTCAGAAAAGCACATTGACTAGTCAACTTGAAACAGAGCTCGAGTCTCATGGCAGTGATACAAAGGTGCAGGCTAGGCACCAAATGTCACAGAACTGCATTGCTGCAGAGAATTGTTTGTACGTTCATTTTTCTTTTCTCTGGCAGATTTTGCTTGAAGAGATTCAGTAATTCGATATCTGATGTCCCTTACAAAATGTACATTCCTAAGGTTGTACAGTGCTTGGGAAGAGATGTCATTTACCTTTCAAGAAAGGCAAGAATAATATATCATAGTTATATAAAAAAGTCAAGATTGTGAAATAGCTGCAGGATGTGAAGAAAGCAGCCCTACTTATACATCTGCTGCAGAAACTGAGGCTTATCTAGCAAATTACAGAACATTAAAAATCAAAGCTAACACACTTTGAGCCCAATTAGCAATTGAAAAACTGATAGCTGCGCATACATCAAAAAAATCCCTGGCCATGCTTCACTGGCCTTGGAAGCTGGCACTGAGGAGTTGGAAGAGAGCTCAGGGCAGCATTAAAAAGAAAAAAAAGGTGTGAGCAGGAGTTGTGCTATTTTGTGGCCTGATGTAAGGTTGCCCCTTTCCAGCTGGATAGAAACTGTTCTGCTCTTATCCTTCACACTGGTTGGAAACAGAGACCCAGAGCCAAAATCTGATCTCATTCCCGCTGGTAGAAATATGCAGTAGCCCCACAGAAGCTGCAGTCATTACTCTAAACTCACACTTGTGTATCCATGTGTGAATCTGCCCTGCTTTATTGCATGTATTTCAGTTTGAAGGATGATGCGGTAAATATTGCAATGCCAGTTGCCGTGCAGTTTTTCTCACAACACAAGTGTGGCCTTACCTCACTGCTGATTTTGTCTATGCCAACATTGCTTTTCATCCCCCAACTGGTTGGCTTTTTCCTACCTTATGTTGTCTTTATCACTGGCAGTGGGCAGCCTTTCTTTACAACCAACTTTTTGATACTGGCTGAAAGCAAGCTGGACCTTCTCCAGTTCTGAGGGAGCGATGCTGCTGTCTCTGTGCTCAGCACACATCGATGCTCACACCTGCCTAATGGTGTGTTATTCACAGGACCAAACCTGGTCCATGTGGCCATCAGCAACAGGATGGGAGCCAAGGATTCATTGCAGTGAGCAGTGTAAATGGGACAGTTCAAACCAATAAGCTTTTAAGCAGCTAGAATATCAAGAGGCAGCATAGGAAAAGATGGAAGGTAGAGGGGAAAACTGTATTCACCCTGCATAAAAGTGCTGAACCTTTAATGAGGTATTTATTGCAAATAGTCATCAGCCAACTAGTTAAAAACCATCTTCAACAAGTGCCTTTCATGCTGGTGGATGAAAGCAGTGGAAGGGGTTTTTGCATGAAATAAAGAGTATGTAAAAAAAAATACAGACAACCTAATTTGAAGATGTCAGCACATGGTAGTCTTTGCCACAGCAGAACTGGTACTATGCTCTATTCCCACAGTGGGGGAATAGGATTGGAAAGGGGTGGGAAGTTCTGGAGAAAAGACTAGGGAGCAGAGGAGGACTGAGATGGAGAAAAAGGAGGGCAGGGTGAAGGACTAACTGGCTATTAAAAGCCGATTTGGGTGCTATAATTCAGGTGCACAAGGAAGATGTAGGTAAGGTTTGGATGTGGGGAGTAAGTCAGATGTGGACAGCAGAGGGAGAAAGGCTGGAACACAGTGAGAGCAGATGGTCCTGTGGGTGCAGCACTAGATTCAGACCAGGAGGTCTGGGTTCAGACTCCTGACTTCACCAAAGACCATGTTTAACAGTGTTCAGTGTGTTGCCTCCTGTTTAACAGGAGGCAATACCGTTTGCCTTCATGGAAATTTTGCTTCATTTTTCTCAGTGCTGTGCTATTTTCCTCTTGCATGGCTCTGGGAAATTCATGCCATCAACTTTTATCTGTTTTCAGCATTTATCTGCAAAGGGAAGGAAGGCTGCCTCTAGGATGCCTTTCTCCTTAGGTTGTCCCTTTTGCCTCATCAAGTTATCAACTCTCTAGGCCAAGCCAAGTGTCTCATAGTATGCCCGCACAGTGCCAGACACAATCTCTACATGTTGTGACACAAATACTGATGTTGAGTTTTGATAACAGCAGCCAATCATGCTTGTATTTGAACTGTTAATGTTGTCAAAGGTAGATCAGGTACTGATCTCGTTTACACTGGTAAAAATGTAGAATAACCCTATTAAATTTACAGCAGAGTCAATGGAAGACTGGAAGTTAGGTTGGCTTCTTGAAAACTTATAGACTGCATAAGCAAGAGACTTCATTTTACTACTAGGTTTCTGACAGGCATCAAATGAAAAGCCTGGTGTATGTTGACCTGCTACACAGCTATGGCTGTAGCTGCTTTCTGAAGTTTTTGTGCCACAAGAAAATTACTCTTACTAAGCTGATTAGAAGCCTTGTGGATGCTACAGCACATTAGAAAAGCCATGAAGAAGACAGATAGGTTTTAGAGACAGTCATTTGGTTCCAGTGGAACCTCGACATGTGGATCAATTCACAATACTGCCACTGCAGCAAATGCTCGGGGCCATAAAATACATTACAAATCAGGAAACCATCAAACTGAGGATAAAATTAACCACTCCCCTTTCACTGGCTTGGATTCGCTGAGATCTGAAGTCCTTTTTCTCCCCTTTTCCTATGCTTCAGCTGAAAGACACTGAAAGCTGTGAAACTGCTGCACTCTGAAACATCCTTATTCCTGTACTTAGACTTCAGGTTTTTCCCATTTCCCACTCTTTTATAGATCTCTGACAATAAGAAATTGGTTGCCTGCACTTCATGTTCAAAAAGAAAAGGGCAGCATGATCTCAGTTTTGTGTAACACCAGGGGAAAACTCTGGGTGATAAAGACATACTGCTCTATGCAGGGAAAGCTCAATAAGATCCCTGAGACATGGCACAAACTCCATGAGAACCCCAGTGAAGCTTGGACTTGCTCATTTTTGAGCCCACCCTTCCTAGCTGCTCTGCCCTGCACTGCACATATTTCACCCATTTCACAGCCCGTCTGTGCAGCCAAGCAAGCCTCTCCGAGCAGCACACAGGCTCACACGCTCTTCTCTCCAGCCTCAGATGCTGCTTTTTGGCAGCTGCCTATACATAGGCCAAGAGGAACAACACTCTCTAGTCAGAAATGGAGTCTCTTCTGAGGTCCTGTGAGCTATTCCTGTCCGATTATGGTACTACCAAGAGACTCAACCATTTGAAGTATAATGAAGTGCCATGTATGCTGGAGGAGCCAAAAATTGTGGGTCGCTGGGACTGATCTTGAAAACTTTTATTTTTAAATTCCACCTAGGGCTTTGCCTCGGGAGCATGTGGAAATGTCCCAGTGAAGTCATGTCCGAATCCAAGCGAGTTTCTGACTAGCGGCACGGCTGAAATCCTCAGTGCATGGACTTTGGTTTTCTGTGAAGTGGAAAACCCAAACCACCCTTCCTGAAGCTCGTAGCTAAAACACAAAGCTAACTGGAGAAGGTGTTGGGATCAGGTAGAGGTGCAGCTGGAAGAGCTCTCTACCAGGAAGTTAGCAGCTGTCCTGGGAGCACGGGAGAGCGGGCTGGCCAGTGGCAGCTGTCTCCACTCTTTGTAAGGGAGGATGAAATAGCTTGTTAGGCTCTTGTTACTATGGGATATGGCTGAAGCTTGACCTGGTTTATGAGCCAAGCCCTGGTCTTATGAATTCAATAGGCGGACCTCAGTGGGACCTGGGTTTGGCCTAACATGCTTTATTTAGCATCTTGAGTGAGGGAAACATTTTTCTTTAGATTACAGTTGAAAGATTGTTGGGTTTCAGCTTAACTCTTATGGTGGCAATGTATTGCACACTCATATTTCTTTCTTTTTCTTTAATAAATCACATTTCTCTTGCACTTAGCCTCTGACCAAAACCTGTCTGCTTGAACTGCAATAAACCTGACTGGTCAGTGATGTCTCTGCTGAAAGCAGTCCCCTCCAATCACACCATTCATGCATGGGCTGACCTCCAGGCTACCACATCCCTACCCACCCCTCTAGCTCCAGGCACCTGGTGGGGAGCGGAGGCTCTGGGAGCGAAGGGAGGCAGAGACTGTAAATCCACATTTGCATAGCTGTACATCTGAGGCATGGGGATTTGCCGGAGCTGGGGCCAGAATGAGCAAGTTCTGCTAGAGTCTATCAGATTTGCAGAGTACAGATGTGATAATACCACTGCAACCACAATAGAATTTACAACAGGAAGTCTTGCAGCTGTTGCTTATTAGCATTAGTGCAAATTACACAAAGTAAATTGTTAGCAGACATGTTTCCATAATATTTAACTCATGGCAGTGAATAAAAGTGATTATTTTTCAAGCGAAATTTTAGATTTTGAAGGGAATCAGTTTCCAATTGCCCATGAAGGGAGCATGGATTAGAGAGTAGCATGCAACTCTTGCAAAGCACCAGAGGCAATGCGTGCAGCAATTTGCCTGCTTTCTCTGGCGAAAGTGTGTGAATTTGGGACCATATTTCTTGGTGAGAGAAGGAAAATCCAAATGGCTCCACATGACCCAATCACCAGTGACAGGGAGCAATGGTGTATGGGTCCTCTTCAAGAGCTGCCTCAGTAAGGTTCTGCACATTAAAGTGGTTGGAAAGGGAGGGAGACTTTTGCTGACCCACCATTTCCCTGAATTTTTGCCCCCAAAGTGCTTTTAATGACTTGGTTCCCTAGAAACCCCAAGCCTGTTGATGTGGAAGCAGCCCATGCCAGCAGAGCAATCCCTTAACACAAGCTCTAGAGGGTGGATTTGGAATCAAAATCTGCAATCAATTTGGAATCAAAATGGGGTGTGACCCATGAACAACTGACAGCAAAATCCCCTTGACCAAAACCCTGGGCACAATGCCTCTCTACAGCCAAACCAGTTTCAAAATAGGTAGTGGTTGGTTTTGTTCCCACCATACCTGCTGGCCCTGCTGGGCCAACTGGTGGTGGGCAGCTGATTTGGGCACCTCCTTTGGGCATCTCTTCTGCCTCCCTCCTTGTCACATAGGGAAGAGCCAAGCAACCAGCCCTGACTGGGAGAAACTTCCCTCTTGGGAGGGAGGCTGCAGTTCAGAGAGGGGGAGTGCCCAAAAAGCATTTAATACTAATTAATAAAATTGGGGCATTTAATTCTCGCCTCCTTCCCCAGTGACAAGGCAGGAATAGTTGCATTCTGGTGGAAGTCTGATCCCAGAGATGCTCCCCCATGGGATGAGCTGGAAAGATCACCCACAGGTTCCTGATGTCTTTTTCCAAAGAGAAGCCACTGAAAGGAAAAGAGAGAGAGACAGAGGAGGAGTGGGGGGAAAGAAGGCACAAACTAATTAACTAAAGGGTTTAGTGTATATTCTGGGGAGGTAAGAGCTGACAAATTGCTGCCTGAGCTTGCTTAGACCGCCAAATGGTACAGCCAGGAAGGGAAGGGTGCACATTTTGGACATGAAGGGGCCATGGGGTGGCTGTGTCAGGGCTGGAGGAAAGGCCGCCCATTATTGCTGGAGTTGGGGCCAGGCTTTAGAGATGCTCCCTCTCTAAATTTGTACACCTGCTCCCATGCTGTCCTTTCATCCTGCCTTGCTCAGGCAGTGCTGGTTGAACCAGAGGATGGTATGTGCTCCTGCCACTAGTCCAACAGAGATACCTTTTCATGCCAAAACTTCATTAGCCATTTTCTTACTGTTTTGCTGATTATTGCTGGTTTTGCTGATAATTGCTGTTTTTGCTGATAATGTTCTACTTAATCTCTCACAGACATCTTTTCTTTAAGAAGGAAAGAAGAGAAACTCATGAAGACTGCTGACAACCCATAGAAATTCAGCAATCAGTTTAAGGGCAATAACAGCCCCGAGTGATGCTTTTCATGCCAGTCCCAAGAGTGCCTGCCTGCATTAATCATGTGGAGCAAAGCTGCTAACGCTGCAAAGGCCACCGCACTCCTCAGCCTACCAAGCAAGACAGTGGGCTTGGAGAGGTGGAGGCATTCCCAGAGGCATTTCTTGAAACTCAATTAGGTCTGGCTGGGCAAGGAGGCATTTGTTGGTGCAGGAGAAGAGGACATGACAGCAGGTGGATGGAAGGTGGCATGGGTGGCCTGTGACAGAAGCTGAGCTGGTCAACCACAATAGATGCAGGAAGATGGTCTGCCTGGGACCACTGCCTCTGTACTCCTTGTGCTCCTGATGCCCTGTAACCATCACTCATGCAAGGGAAGAGCTCTCCCCAAATCCTTGGACTTTGCTTTCTTGCTTTTTTTCTTTTTTTTTTTAGGTGAATGCTCACAAAGTATTGAAACTGCCTGCAGCAACCGAAGTGCCTTTTGAGTGAGCTATGAGTGCTCAGGAGTAGAAAAGAGGCACATGTATTGCTTGCAAGGGTATGCACATGCACCCACCTGTTGGGAACGGCTGAAAAATACAGCTGGGTTGGCTGCAGTCTGAAACGAGAGAGCTGAGAGAGCTACGAATGGAATTGCAAGTGATTTGTATAAGCAATGTCTAAAGCGGCAGCTAATGGAGATCAGCTGACATGCATGTTCTGGCTCTTTAGTGCTTATTCTGAGGAAATGGCCTGATGCCCTTGGCACAGCGGAGCTGCTTAACTACCCTCTCTGACAAGAACTGAAAAAGAAAAATTAGTTACAATTGCAATATTCCTGCAGTAATATTTGTGTCCTAATTGCCTTTCAGTGCAAAAACAAAAAAGAAAACAAAACCATCCAGTGAAATCCTGTTGTACCTGCAAGTGTTATCGCAAATGAGATAGCACCACTGACTACGTACATCAGATACACGTACATGGAAACGATTTCAGCGTATTAAATGCACAAACATCATCGTATTAAATGCACGAACATCATCGTCACCACGGGGTCTATAAATACTGTGTTCGTATTATCAGTCCCCTCAGCTGTAGTGTCTGAAGTAGGGGAGGTGGAGGGAAGGGGTGAGACACTGAAGTGGATGGGAAGGATTCTTGCTCAGGAAACTCCATAGTTCTGGGTTGGTTTTTTCCCACTCTCAGAACAAAATGTGAGCTTACAGATTCTCTGGGAAAATACAATAAAATGCAAAAATCTTCTTGGAACAAAAATGTTCCATTTCCAAAATGTCAAAATGATGTTTTGACATTACCAAAAGCTGTAGTTTCAGTTAAATAGAATTTTACGTTAGAAAGTGACATGCTTTTATGAAGAGTTTTGATTTTGACAAAGTGGGATTTTCTAGCATTGAAGCCATCTGATAAAGTCTAACCAGATCTGACTATTGATATGCTACAGCAAGGTGGGTTT
This sequence comes from Psittacus erithacus, assembly GCA_009867235.2. Lineage (NCBI taxonomy): Eukaryota > Metazoa > Chordata > Aves > Psittaciformes > Psittacidae > Psittacus > Psittacus erithacus. Next base: position 29,302 of record WYDI02002604.1, read on the forward strand.
TAAGTGGAGGAATTAAAATAACCTTTTTAAAAAAAGGAGAGGTTAACTAAGTTCAAAATTATGGGGGGGAGAGGAAAGAAGGTGAAAGAAAAAGATTCTTGAGGACTCTTTGCAGGGAATACTATTAATACAGCAAGTTTTTTACATATTTTGGGGGTCTTTGTGGGGAATAAAAACCTGTTTTTATAAAGTGTAAGGGTGAAAAATGTACTGTACAGGTTTGATGTTGATGTGAAGACACTTCTGCCTCAGACAAAAAGCCAAACAGATTTCCATGCTTTACACCACAGACACAAAGTGATGCAGGTGGGTGTTACGTTCCAAGCATCAGCACAATTATGGTTCGGTGTATTTCATCACTTGATAGGATACAACTTTTCATTTAATACATTTGTTCAGATATTCCTATTAAGGGTGCTTCAGCGTGCCAACAGGATTTGCTGAAAGGTGGTCAGTCCTGTAGAGATCCAATCCTGCAAACATATGCAGACAACTTTTTTAATGTGGGAGAGTAGTCCCCTCATGTTTAGTGAAAGTCTTGTGGGATACAGTTTCTCATCTTATGAAGGATTTTCAGGAGTAGGCCTTGAACAGTTACCTTTTTGTAGGAGTTCTAGTCTAGAAACATGCATCAAGTTGAATTTTATTCTTTGAGGTATTTTTGGTCTGTTCCACATAAACAGGGTCAGGCAGTATGACGTCCTGCATATTATCAGGACCCCATTTCTCAATTCAGTTGAGGCTAGCTCTAAAATAACCTGCACATCTTGCAAACACTTGCTACCTCTCCTTGTCACACAGTAAGGTTTTAAACTGTATGGATGTGTCCCTTTGGAAGGATGAAAAAGAGGGCATACGTATGCCACTGATTACTTCCTCAGCCTGAGACATGTCTTCCCCCCCTTGGCTGCATGGAATATCGGTGTACATTTAAGATTTGGGTAAGACCATTATTTGTGATCCACTTGTGAGAGAAAGCCTGACACATCTGCTGCATGTTGAAAGCCACAGTGCAGTTGGAAATCAACCCTACAGCGTCCACCTTGGACCTGACCATGGCCACGAAGTGCAGAGGTGTGCCCTGCATTGCCAGCTCCTCACAGGGAGAGCTCCTACCTGGCTCCCTCGCCTTTTAAAATGCAAACAAAACCAAACCCAGAATTCTGCTGTTTCTTAGAGTGCCACAAACTGTACACCAGAGAGGAATGGCTCAGGGAAGGGAGCCGACAGCTGAGCGCGCCAGACATCGTGGGAGCCATCCACCCCCTCTTCAGCGTAATGGGAAACATCCTGTCAGAAACACTCTCTGCATTTGAGTTTTTCTTGAATTAATTATCTGTAAGCGGTGACGGGCTTATCCTGCTGGGAGCCTGCGATTCCTTGTTGGTATTTATGGATGTGCTCGGTAGCAGAATCAGGATGGTCAATGCTCGCCAAATAGAAAGCGCCGCGGCATCAGAGCGCCAGCCTCAAGTCTATTAGGGCTGCTCCCTCTAGTGGGAAAAAGTACTTTAGCAGCAAACCCCCTCTTTCCTCCTATTTTCTTTTCTTTCTTTCTGTTTTTTAAACTTTCTTTCTTTTCTTTTTTTTTTTTTTTTAGCCGAAGAATTCAAGTTTTCCAGATAGTGCAAGACATGGGGAAGTTCCCAGCAGACAGTAAGTGAATAAACACTGCACTTTCCCAGCTCTTGAGCATTAATGGTTGGAGCTGGAGCCCATCTGATGCAGGTCGGCAGTTACTCCTCCAAGATGGACCCTTGGCAAGTGAGGGACCCTCGGTTAGTCTTCCAGCAGTCCTCAGTGTATGCCGTAGCTGTGTTTGGTTTTGATTTTCCACTTATGATTACAAAAATAGGACTTACTATAATCATAATATTAATGATACAAAATAATTATTGTAATTATATACTTTTTGGCAAATTATTAACACAAAGTATCCCAAAAGACCCCATTGGATTAAAAAAGGTGATGATGCACAAATGTTAAAAAAGACAAAGTCTTTGTTAAAAAAGAAGGAAAAGCAATCTGCAAATGAATGCACTTCTGTAAGGCAACATGTTACCTTTAGTTTTCCATTTACATTTAGGTCATATTCTGTTGTTGTTCAAGAAATTGTTAGAACTTGGCTTGCTTGAGCTTATCAATGTGGTAACACAGTTTCAGCGCAGGTCCCAGTTTCAGTCCCAGGTATTTCATGATCATGTCACTTTTCAGCAACAACAAAGCATTGCCATCAATCTCCTGGTTTCAAAAGAGAGAAAGAGAATCAGAATATGTTAACCCCCTTCCAGTGCTGTGTCCTGACACATTAAACAAGGTGAATCAGAAACAGCATGTGTTTTAGAGTAGAGCTGGCTGAAATGTCGTGCATTTTGAAATTTCATTTAAAAAATTGAAATCCTAGGTATGACAGAATTAAGCTGAAATGGAGGGTTTAAGCAAGTACTACTTTTTATTCTTCAAGGAGTATAAGCTCACCTCTGAATCTCAGTTCCAGCTTTGTTTCTGACTGTCTGCATGTTTCACCTGTCTCCAGTATACTTATATCCACTGACATATATATATATATTTTCTTAAATTGAGGACAGTAGTAACTTGCTTATTTCATTGGATTTATTAATACAATTTGTTCAAATTCAATTTAAACCTCACGTAAGTGGAGGAAATTGCCACCAAGTTCAGTTGTTTATCCCAGACCTTGGCTGGCTTGAAAACCATTTGAAATTGCTGTGCTGTACTGAGCACAAAGTAGCACAGGTGCACAGAGAAAACAGATGGTTTACCATGGACTGTAAAACACAGAAAATTTCAGCTATCCTGTTCTTCCTTGGATACTAAGCTTGTCTGTTTTTTCCTGACTATATTAGTGGACCTCCTAAAAAATACTACCCATCCCCACAGTCTCCACCACGCTTAACATGCCTAGAGATCAGAGCTGAAACATCACTAGAGCTATGCATGTGTGCATACATATACACACTAATGCTGTATATATTGTATTCTGCAATTTTGATTGTCAGATCTTTCCTCTGTGATCCATTACCTACTAATTAAGCAATACTATGGATCCTAATTTGCCCTGATCATTATTATTCCATTCAGTAGGTGATTTAGCTGATGAGCAGTTAAGGTCACTTTCTGATTAACTCAATCAATTAATGCTCTTTATTTTGCAACCCCCCACTTTATCCATAATAGAAACTGTCTTCATCTTCCCTGTCTCCTTCCCATTATTTTAAGGAAGCTAAGGGAAAGTAAGAGTAAGTGTTACATGCAATTAATATTTGCTTAAGAAAGAAAAAAACCTCTTGTAACTGTAGTGCCATAGGGTAAAAACGGTCAAGGGTTTGGTGCAGAGGCAGCTGTTTCTAAATGTTGAGTTCAGCATTTTATTATTTCTTTTGTTATTACTGTGTAGGGGTCAAAATTAAACTCCATGAAAAAAGTATGCCAGAGGGAGCATTCATATCCAATTAAATATTCCGTATTAGCCATGTCCTGAGCAGATTGTTGGCTTGACTTCTCATGAGCCCTTTTAAAAATAATTTAAAAAGAAGGATACTATAGCATGGTCCTCAAATCTGCAATAGCTCCCCCAAAACATCTTGGACTAGGTCTGGTGCTGGTAAAATTCTGTGCCATCAGTGCAATGAGCTTGTTTCACATGAGTTGAGATCTGGCCCACTGCAAGTTAGAATATTGCAGGAGATCATTGTCATCTTCCTGCAACGGGCTGGACACAGCTTATGTATGAGGATGAAAGTCCCCTTCTTCATGGGTGTTTAAGCACTTAATTCTGAGTACAATCAGAGACTTCAGGATCTATAGACTGGCTGTGATATATATCACCCTTCTTTTGTGTTGTGCAGTGTCATGAACAAACACCAGCCCTAGCAAGGCCACCATCTGCGACAAGGAGTGCAGCAAGTGGCAGCTCTGAGGTCAGTGCTCACTCAAAGATGGAGTTCTAGAGAAAGATGCATGCTCATAAGTCTGATATCTAGCACTGACAGAGACAGGTTGCTATTTGAATACATTGGATTAATTATGTTAAAGGTTTTTGTCTCCTTCGTACATGGATTTGCCAATCGCTGGCCGTAATTAAACTGTCAGACCATAACATTGCTTCAATCCCTTCCAGCTTCAGTTTTCTACCTGCTAATTCCCCATGTAACTCTTTCCACTCCTCCATTTCTCTTCCCCAGTCTTTCTACCAAGTCTTTCTTGCTGAGGTAGCACTGGATGGGGCTCTCACAGGGCTGCTACGAGGTCCTGCCAGGCTGACGGCTTCTTTGCATGAGGCCAAAAGATCTATCAGCTACAGGCTCAGCTCTCCTTGGCACACAACCCTGCCGAGGGAGCAGGGAGCAGCAGAGGGGAGGTAGTGGGCAGTTTCCTGATCTTTGGTGGACTCTCTTGAGAGTCACCTGTAACAGAGCTCTTGGCAAAATGCTCCTGCTCCCGGTGGGAGGAGCAGAGACAGAGCCAGGCCATCCTGCAACGCCTGTTGCAGCAGTGGAGAGTGCAGGCTGCATGCTGGGAGAGCTGGCTCTGGAGATTATGGACAGGACCCAAATTGCTTAATATAGCAGTGGGAAAGCACACTTCCTGCATGCAGGATAACTTCCCCAGCCTTTTATTCCAGGTGGTCCCGCCACCCTCTCCCTCCCAATGTCATAGCTTAGATGAGCTGATTGCCAGCGCAACGATTTTAGGTGATAGCTGGGCCTTGTCAGTGACAGTAAGTGCTTCTAAGTAAATGATGTACCTGCTGCATAGAAAGATTGAACATACAGGAAGATATGGCTAAGGTTAATGGACTAATCACTTGTCTCTCACCCCTGGGGTCTCCATGCTAATCCAGATGAGATTTGAAGGCTGAAAAATTGCAGAGACATAGATAACTCATAGGTGTAATTAAATTGAGTTGTGTGGTATTCTTACTCAGGTTCTTACACCTATGGCATATTTTACAAGGAAACCAATGATAAGTAGGGGCCGTGGGTGCTTGGTGTTCAACAAAGGATGACAGGGACAGTCTTTAGTGGCAATTTAGCTAGATCTCTTTGGTCACAGAGCAGCTGTAGTATAGTGGCATACTCAAGTGCAGTTGGTCCATGACTGCCTGGAGCATGTCACTGCCCTGTTGCTAGATAGAAGCATGCTGTGCTGTCCTTTGCTGCAACTGGAAACTAGTCAAAAATGGTGCTTTTGCACTGTTCATGTTAACAAGCTCAACTTTAAATGTTTCTTTTCTTTGGGATGTACCTATATGCCTCAGATCATGGCAATTCTCTCTCTCTTGAATGAAGTTTTCTCTTGATGTACAGACCCTTCTGACTGATAGTCTCAAAAACTCATGATAAAGAAAGTTCCTTTAAATCTGAAAGTGGCTTGTTTATCTGCCTGGTTACCCACATGGCCAACATAGGCCATGTTTTCATTATCAGCTTACAAGGCAGATCTGACTTCCCTGTAAAAAGCAGGGAAAGTAGGCTGGCATCTGACCTGTAATTGCAGATCTGGTCCTAGCGGCACTATGCATTGCCTGCTCTGTTGTTTTTATCCCACTGGCCTGTCTAAAGAATGGAAAATATCTTCAATACCTGCCTAGGGTGAGCAAACACCAAGCCTGTGTTCATCTTTGATTTCATTTGCTGCTCAGCCACCTCCTCTTTTCAGTATGTGGAAACTCTGCATCCAGAATGTACCTGGAAGTCCACCAGTTGTCTCCCTCAGCTCTTGTCCACAGACTCGTATTCCCACTTGTCCCTGCTGGCACATGAGCAAGGAGTGGGACCTGGTGATCGAGCCCTCTTGCTTGCTTTGTAACCTGAGGTGCTGCTCAAGACTCAGGGCTAGGGAGCTCTTCTGTTTAGACCTAGGTTAAGGCATTTACAACCCAAAGTTATGACCTCCAGCTGAACACAAACAAGTCATTTTTAGGGTAAAATTCATTTTCATAGTCAGACTGAATTGATCAAGGAGAGATGGAGGAGGAGGCTGAAGCTGCTATTAGATGCAGTGGTGCCAACTCCAGATACAGCAGCAGAACAAGAAACTCCAGATCATGTGTCTGTTTACAGTCTTCCCCTTTATCAGTTAAGGATAATATCATTTCCACCACTGGATATTGCCTAGCAAAAACAATCATCATATTCTCCAGTGAGTCAGTAGGTCCGTTAAATTTGGTTATGTAGTTACATAATACTGAGGGGAAAAAGATTAAAAGCTTAGCTGTTTGGGGTTTCTCCTGCTAATTATCTGGAGACACATAAAAAATGCTCTTCAGAGAAGAATCATAGGTATCCTGGGAAAAAAATTGTCATTGAGATGAGGCTTTTTTGTGCCAATCTGACAATGAAAAATGAGCAGATCCCCAGCACTTTCTCTTGGGCTTAGCATAGAAACAATTTACACTGATGTAGTTGGGGACACATAGTGAGCTTTTCCTAAAGACATTGTTAGGGCCCTCCCATTAAAGAATAAATAGCATAGAATGGAACAGAACAGAACAGAACAGTTGGAAGGGACCTACAGTGATCATCTAGTCCAAATGCCTGACCACTTCAGGGCTGACCAAAACTTAACGCATGTTATTAAGGGCATTATCCAAATGCCAAACACTGGCAGGCCTGGGACATCAGCCACCTCCCCAGGAAGCATATTACAGTGTTTGACCACCTTCTCAAGTGGCAAGTAGCATTTTGTCAGCCCAAACCTTCTGTTACTGCAGAAGTCCTTGCAGGGCCCTGTCTTCAACTGTCTAAGCACAAACACTGCCTCTAGCAGCCAAAGTCAGCTGAGGGTGTGTGTGTGCCGTGTATTGGCTATCTCTTGGGACTTGCCATGCACTTGGCTTAAATTACCCAGAAGTGGTAAGAACAGCCTTCTACATACGTGTTTTCTGAAGAGCTCCACGTGGGGACCTAAAGCATGAGGGTCTGCATCCTTCACAAAACAAACCACATCATCCACCGTCCAGGTCAGGGGATTCTTGCTTGATGGCCGACTTGTGTCTTGCTGTTCTGGTGAAGGACTTGAGGCTATCGGTACAAAAAAGCCCACAGCAGCGCATTACAAAGGCACACAGAAGTTTCCTTAGTTCATGAGTGCGCAGGGGTGTCAGTTTCACTGCAGCATTGGACATTGGAACTGTGTGTGCAAGTATCAACCTGAGATGGTGGGCTGCGGATAGAAGGGGACTGGGAGAAATTTCCATTCTGACTGCTTATCAGGAGACATGATCCCAGCTGGCGAATTGCATTAAAAACATGAAATCCTCAGGTTCCTGCTGGGGAAGGAAAAATGTGCCAGCTGCCAGGCTCTTAAACGGAGCTGCCCTGCTGTCTGATCTGCAAGCAGCAGGGATCTTGGCTCAAGAAGACACCACCCTCCCACCTGGAGAGAAAGTGCTTCAGCACTAAACAAAGAAGTTTGCCATTGAATGTGAAGGCTAGAGGATAAAATCAGGATTTAGCAAGCAGTCTTTTTTCTTTGCATTCAGGTATTCAGACTTATTGCTTAAAGGAAGATTTCTAGTCTGTATACACCTGATCTTACACTCTCATGAAGCTGATGGTCCCCAGTGAATGCCTATTTGGAAAGCTACTAAAACACGTGAAGATGAACATTGCAGATGTGACTTTTTAATGGTATAAGCCCTGGATGATTTAAGGTCACTTCGGCTTGCTGTAGCTTTAAATCAAGTGAATAAAGGCACATTGGAATGAAAGTGCATTTATGTTTTTATTGCATTTATGTCTCTGCAGATTTATAAATCTCGGCCTCCACGTGAATATAATTTGCACCCCACTTATGCTGCTTCACTATTACAAGAACTGTATTATGCTAGGTTACAGGAAAGCTGTTTAAATTTGTTTATAACCACACCAAGCAAACTTCGCATTAGTAGGCAGCAGCACACAGATGTATAAAATTTTACTTGTCTAGACCTGCTTCTTTCTTTCTGTTCAGGTCCAATTTTTAAGGAGAGAGTTGTAAATGGTAAGCAAGCAGACATTACAAAAGACAAAAAAGGAAACAGAGTGCAAGTAGAGAGACCACTGATACCTAAACTGGAGCCTGGAGAAACCCCAGTTAGCCAAGAAGGCAATCAGAGCTGCTGAGGAGAGAAGGGCTGAGCTCTCCAGAGAAATATTGATCCTGTAGAGACAAATGAAATGTATGAGAATCCCCATGAGTGACTCAAAACACAATCCTAATGTGTGTGAGCAAATGTAGTGGGCTGGGTTTGTGGCTTATGTCGATTGTCATTCCATTGACTTCAATAGAGCTGTGCTGATTTATATTAGCTCTGACTCTGCCTATAAATGCCAAATAATGGCTCTATGTGCATATTGGCCCTTTTTTTCTTGCCACCTTGCTCATCATATGGTATAATGCAATGAGGTATATTTTGCAGTTACAAAGGATGAACTCCAAAAAGCAGCAGTGCTATGAATGTGCAAATCTGGTCGATGGGCTTCATAATGTAAATATCATGATAATTACACTCTCATTTGCTAAGTCACTGTTCTGGATATAAAAGACAAGGAATAGCCGCAGGTCCTCTTAATTAGACAGCGAGGATTGGTGTTCGTATGGACTCAGGCGACCCTGGGCTCCGCTCACAGAATAAATGCAATACACAACAGTACAGACACCATCTGGAGCCTTTGGCATGAAATAATGAAGACAAAGAATGCAAAACGAACAGGGTAATCTTGGCCAAGCCCTGGATCATCAGTAACTTCGAGTAACTTTCTCAGGGACAAGTGGGAGAACTGAGACTTGTCTTGGAGGCAGAGAGGCGAATATTTCTCCCCTACATGCTCTGCCAATGGTCTGGATGCCAGCTGATGTGTGGAGATATTGGGCACCTCAGTACCTCAAACTCAAGGTTAGGGAGAACACTAGGCTTTCACAAAACAGCTGAAAGTAGAGGAGGGGAAAGAAAGGTTTGGCTGTGCCCAAAGGATTGCAGAAGTTTCTATGTTACTGTCATAACATGGTTGGGGCAGGTGCTTTGCCACTCCTGAGGATCACAATTTTTCCCTTAAATCTGTATGAATGTAAGGAAAGCCCAGGGGGCTTAGCCTGGGATTCACACCATATGCAGAGAGATCACCCCCAGACCTCCTGCCTGCAACCTGCTCTGCTTCCAGAAATGCCAAGAAAGGGCAAAGGGGAGTAGAAAGCCCTGAGAGCAGTTGGAAGCTTTCACAGGTATTGGAAATATCTATAATGAAAGGAAGAGGGGATGAGAAGAAAAGGTTGAAATGACAGGGGAATTCTATTCACTCCTTTGCAATCTAGCAATCGATAGCATAAATCTAATTTTTTTAAAGACAAATACATAAATGACCTTTCTAAAGAAGCCGCATGACTAGAACTCTGACAGTCTCTAGCAGGTGAAGATAACCCTTTCAAATCCCTACCGAAGGTATAATATAATAATATAAAAACAAGAATTCTGTGTAGACACTAACTCTTCAAAAATTGTTTCATCTTTATTTACCTGCCTAGAGACAAGTCCTGGATACTCTGCTGGTTTTTTAATAAATTAAGATGTGTTATTTGAGTTGTGTGTAAGGGCTACATTTAAATGTTGTAAGTAAAATGGGGATGCCACCAGTTTGCAGGCAAATATCTGGAACACAGTTTGTAGCTGGGAAGTCTAGAAACAATCTGCTTTTCTGTATCTCTTAAAATGTATTTTATTGTTTAATTTGCTTGGCTTTTTAACATCGTAGTTTACACATCTAAGTGTAATCTCTGTGTTTACAAAAGAAAATGAAGCATTTCATGTCTACACTAAGGCATAGGGTTTGTTTCAATAGCATCACTTTGCTGGAAAATTATATTAAGCATGAAAGTGTTTGATGGCAGCAGGGCAAGTACTATACATTTTTTCTTATCTGAAGGTATTCACAGTCAACCCAAGAAGTAGATAAATGAGGAAGTGTTATGTCTCCTGGGTATCCTATGCCAACCTGTCATCAGAATTAATCAAGATGATAATGAATACTCAGATTACAAAGAGATGGGAGTGCTCGCGACCAATAATTATTTTTAGAGATCATAATCTAGGTCAAATCCAATTTCCTGTTTTTGACAAGTGATGAAAATTTTTCAAATTAATGGAATGGGATATGGAAATTTAGGTAATCAGAGGGAAGCATTTCCCCCTCCTGTTTGAAGCCGTGTCAGGAAGGAGAGTGAATAGGTTCCTCTGCAGGGGAAGGTCTCCAGGCACCCCAGTTGAGACCATTGCCGATGCAGAAACGGCTGGAGATACCAGGTCTGTGGGCAAAGCTCGGCAAAGCCGATGAAAAGATGTGTGAGCTATGACCCCACACAGGCTTTTCTCTGCCCTCCACCTCTGTTTTTGGGACCTTCCTGAGCAGGAAGATGGAGAGGGAGCAAGTCAACAGCTGAATGGCTGCAGAAGCATGACAAGGAAATCCAATGCTAAAATGGAGCAAAATCTGCAAAAGAATGGAAGATAAATAACAGACTCCCTAAACATGTTCTTGGCAAACAAACAGAGCCCAGAGGGAGCATGGTCATTGATAGATAAGAATGGAAAGGGAGTGACAGATGAACTTTAATATTGCTGCAGGCCTAAATGATTTCTTTGCCTCAGGGGAAGGGGGTGGGAATGAAATTTTAAAAGGCTCTCTCTGATTGCACTGGAGCGGGTAATAAGGAGCAGCAGATCTTCTGAAACTAAGCAGAAGTAGCAGCCCCTCAAAGGCGTAGAGAAATGGGAATTGTTTTAAAAACAAATCACCTCCCACTATAAACAGGGACAGGAGGAAGACTTAGCAGCAGAAGACACTTTTCTAAAAGTCTATGGCACACCGAGCAGGAGAAGAGGAGAGGCATCAGAAAAGCAGGCATGAGGGAGAACACAATTACTCGATATTCATGGGTGCAGGGGTTGTTGCCTCTGAGAAAAAGATTGGGCTTGACACATCAGTTTGCACTGGCAAGCACTTGCAGGAGATGCTATGCACCACCAAGCAGAGTTCTTGTCCCACCAACGAAGCGGCTGCTCATGCTCCTGGCACTGTACACATGGTGCAAAAGCATCATCCTGCTACTCGAGATGTGGCCGTGGGCTGCCATTAAATATTTATTTTGGCTTTTCTTGCTTTGCCTCTCTTTTGCAGGGAAAAAAATATAAGAAAAAAAAAGAGGAGGAAAAAAAAAACCAAAACCAAAAAAGAAAAACCAAGCAACTCGCTGAAAGCATCGAAACTTTCAAGCTGTAAATGTCCTAAAAAATTAACGAGCATGCTGTGTTTGCCAAAGACATGGCACCCAGCACTGAGCCCTGCAATGCCGTCAGCAGCTCCTCTGCCAGCACTTGGGGGAGGTGCTGGATCCGGCACGCACAGGGTGCTTTCAGCATTATTCTGAAAGAAAAGAAACTTCAAACCCTGCACCCACAAATGTTTTCAGGAAATAAATGTATTAGCGAGCAGGATTGTCTCTTTAACAAAGGCCCTCAGGTGATAATAATTAACTGATAATATTGGATAATAAAATCTACATTAAAATAACAAGCCACAGGGCAAGGTTAAGGTTATTATATTATGGTTGAGCACGCAATTCTTCTTACTTGGAATAAAGGCTTTGTTTGTTATGTAAGCAGGCTTGGAAAGGTTTATGATGTCCTTGACTATTCCTTCCCTGATTTAAGAGCTTCAATTTGGCAAATGATGACAGGAAAGTGCATGTTTATCTGTTAGCAGCCCCAACTGGCTTTCTGAAATGAGATTTATTTTTTTTTCAGAATTTTTTAGCATAATCATGGAGAATTAGGCATCAAGCTTCTGATTGCATTAATGAGAGCTTTGAGGTTTAATCTCATCCATTCCGCTTGAAAGACATGTTCTGCTATGCACTGAGATATGTTTTATGGTCACGGTTTTTGCCATTATATTTGCCCACCATGATAAATAAGGCAAGCTGTTTTCCAAAACTATCCATAAATAAAGAGGATTGGTTTGAGGTTTCAGAGAGAAATTCTTCCTCTTTTTAATGAGTCCTGCCCATCCCTGCCTCGTAAGTATGCAAACCGAGAAGGCTAAGAACAGATACTAGCATGCACCACTTACTCATCTTTGCTTACTTATGATTCAGCAGCATATAAATTATCCATAGAAAGAGGAAAATGGAATCATAGTGAGACCTTTGCAAGAGAGATTTTTGCAAAGCCAGCGATCAAACTTCAGTGTGGCTGTGCTAAGGCCAGAAAGTTATGTATTTTTAAAAGTCTGGATTGCCAGTAAAAGTAGAAGCAGCATGGTGGGTGAAAGAATTGATAGCTGTGAAGAAATAAGGTGTCTAATTTTAACGAGAAGCAGGCAGTGCTTTGTGGGGCTCTACTGTGGGAATTCCAGTGTTACAGAGGTGATGCTATCGCAAATGGAGTTGGAGATGAAACCAGGCTGTGACTGGAAACAGCACAATTTCTTTAGTGCTAGAAGTGATATCGTAATGAATCTGTGGGCGCCTCAACATCATGCATGCTACTGTGTTGCCCATCACAGCCCCTGAAAACTGCCTGGCTGTGTCCAAGAGCAAATGGCTCTTCTGCGCCTCAGAGGACCCAGATCCTGCCATGGACTGCGGGAGAGTCTCTGCTGGAGTCTCCAGAAAGCAGATGGGCAGATCAGAGGAAATGTGATGGGTGGTAGTAGTGACACAACAGTGCACTAGCTTTCTGTACTGCTCTACATTGGTGGGGCACAGGGGATTGCTATTCGCCCTGTTAGAGACCTTGACAGTGAACCAAAATGCATTTGCATGTACCTCTGTGGCATACCCTAATCAACAGTGAATGATACTGGGACTAATAAATTGATAGTATACATAAATGAGCAATATTAAAGAATTCATAACCATTTTCATTATGTTCACTGTGTAACTGTCAATTTTAGGGAGTCTTTACTGTTGAGATGGCTAAATAACCCAGAGGTCCCAGAGGAGCTAGTCTATACAAGTGTCAAATGCTTGTCATATAAAAGATACTAAGCAGTTTTGGGATGAGTCCTGTTACCCCAAAATATATGTAACAGCTTAAATTCACTTGTAACTGCTTCAGAGACACCCACATGTTATAGGCGTCTCGTTCAAAAGCAAAAGCAATCTTTTCTTCTTTCCTTCTCAAAGTGCTTTAATATGTTTCAAGCTAGAGAAATATAGGAACCTGCAAAGTCTATTGCATGGACACTCTGTGGCTTCTCTGCTGGTTCAATTCTGGAAAAAGGACATGCCATCTTTTAGGCTTTTATTTTGTGAAGACTGCAGATGTTGTTGGAAGTCATGATAAGAGAGATGAGGCTGTTTCCAGAAACTTAGGTTCTTGCTCAGGACCATACTGAGCTTTCACAAGACATTGGCTGAGGCTGGGAAACAATGACATTCTAAGTCAGAACAAGAAGGGAATGTAATGCAGCTGAGCAAGCTCAAGGAGTTCTGATTTTAAACTTTCAAACCCTTGATACCAAGCCTTTTCTCCACATGACACATTCTTAAGCATGGGCATTTTGTGGATGCTGAAAATGTAAAAAGTATTCAATAAACCACTGAGTAACTCAGGGAAGAAAAATCTATGAAGGGTTGCTAAATATGAATCCACCACCTCTGTTTCAGGAAGTCCTTGAACCACAGATTTCTGAAAGTGGATTGGGTAGTGGGGAAGTACCACCATCTCTGCACTTATCTCTTTCCTGGGGTGTGCTGCTGTCTCATGCTGGAGACAGGATGCATAGCTAGTCAGACCTTTGCTCTGAACTGCTCTGACCCTTCATACGTACTACAAAGAGATAACGACTGATCCCAAGCAGAATAAGACAAATTTTCAAAGTGAGCAAGTAACATTGTAAAATCTTGGCTTCTCACAGCTGCCAACTAAAACACTTGACGAAAGGGTCCCAGTTCTGACAGGAGGATCTAAGGAAGCAGTAAGAGAAAGGAAAATGAATCCTGTGCACAGCAAGCTGCTTTGTACTCCCAGCACCTGATTACGCCAGCCCGAGAGGCACTGAACAAGATCTGAAAGAAAGTGGCTTTTCATTTCCTCTTCTTTGTACTTTAAGCCACCAGTTCTTAGTGACAACCTTTTCCAAGTTGTTTGCAGTAGTGCAATTCTGTACTATCTACTCTATGCTATCCACTTTGCTTTAAGTAAAGTTGACTGTAAGTAAAGGAAAAAAAAATTATGAGAGCCCAGAACCTGTCTGTGTTCTGTATAATAGAGTAACACAGGTAAATCAGGGAAACAAGTGTGCAAAAATAATAGCAAAGTGAGTAATGGGTTTGGGTAGGTATTGAACATTTAAGAAGGCAAACACAGATAAAGAAATACAAGGATAAACACTGGCAATACGTATTTTTGATTAATAATGTTCTAAAATATTAATTAGTGAATATTTGGGAACAAGAAATAATAGAGACACAGGGGAGGTGAGGGATGTGAGGGAATTAAGCAAAGATCTGCAGCTACTGGAAAGAGGTTCTGGAGTGGCTACTAAGCAAGAATATGCAGAATCACTTACAGTTTCCAGGGGAAATGCAAGGGCAGAAGGACAGTGTAATGAGGTGATGGCAGACAAAGGGGCTGGGGAAACCAGCAAGACTTCTGCAAATATATCAAGATTAAAAAAAAATAAACCCAGAGTGACAGTACATTCTATTAATAAATGAGGAAGGCACAGAAATTAATGACTCAGAAATGGCTGAGATATTCAACTCCTTTGTTAGATCTGTCTTGAAGATGAAAAAAATATGAATGAAGTTTGAATAATTAGTAAGGGCTGAAGACACTGTTGGAATCACTACTGATAAAGACCTGTTAATGGAGAACTTGGAAAATGTAAACAAAGACAAAGTTAACAGAAGTCCAGGAAATTAGCTAACGTGTTTGATGACCCAGGACATTCCTAGAGAAGAAAAAAAAATATCATGGCTAATAAAGAATATAGATAACAGTCACACTGATTGACCCAGCAAACATAAACCCTAGCAGGGTAACTGGACAAAAATACAAAGGGAGGGAAGAAGAAGGGTTGTTGAATGCAGTGGTTCCCATGGCATCCCTTGAATTTGCAGATAAACTTCTTGTGACTTTGCTTCCTGAAGGATAAAAGAGCCTTGAGCAGGGAGCTGGATGATTTCTAAAAATACATGCTTTTCTGGGCAGTCTTTGTCAAGCAAAAAAAACCCTTTTGCTAAAATGCTTTGAGGTGGGCACTAACATTTGGATTTGCTTGGCATCGTATCTTGTACACAGTCGGTGTCATGCAAATAACAGGTACCTGTCTGTAGGCAGTATCAATCTTTGGGAGGAATGCCTTATATATTAATATTTATCTCTGGAAGTTGATAATAACAGTTGTGATTGCCACACAATTATACATAATATATGTTTACACAATAACAGCATTAGAAAATATTCTCCTTTTTACTCAGTGATGAACAGATTGATTTTGTGTCTGCATAGGTTATTATTTCTCCTTCTAAATGGAAATGTGAGTGTTCTGGATGGATGTCAACCCAAACCAACCTCACTAATTTTCTTGTGGAATCTGGGACTGAGTTAAGACTCCAGCATGGCATCAATACAGCAACACACATTGTTAAATTGAAAATATATTACCACTTCTGTTTCCTTCAAGATAGGTCCCATTCCTTGTTGGGCTGGAGGTTTGATGATGCAGGCCAGTAGATGAGGACCCCCCTGAAGACATCTGCGCAGGACGATGGCTACAGGAGGAAGAGGAGCCTCCAGCAGGACGTCCATCTGCAGGACTCTGCCGCATAGAATACATGGAGCCCATGCAACTAAAGGCAGAATCGGCAGGATCCACACTATACCGCTTCATGTTTGCAGGATCAGCCACGTAGTCCTCAGGTGTGAATGTTTCTGCTCAGGAAGCCAAGACACAAAAGAAACATCAGTAAAAGAGAACCAATTTTAATTAAGTCCCTGAAAGAAAAGGTTATTTATTTATTTGCCAAAATTTCCTCTTTTTTCTTGTTTGGCAAAAAGCTTAACTCCATTTTCAACTTTCAGTACAGACAGCTAGCTCTGGGAGGGATTCTTACTGAAAATTAATAAATAACAAACAGAAGCACAACTACTCAGAAATCAGTAGGATCACAACAGGGGTACTATGGCTTGATGTGACTCATCTGTCAGCTCATGGCAATATTCTCTGCAAAGTATAAGGACACTGATTGGCAGGTCCCATTTGCCTCATGGTGCTCCCCGAATACCACTGAGTCTGGAGGACTGTGCAGCTGTTTTTTGCTCTGTCTTTCATCTAAACACATGGAAGCTGAAAGGAAGAAGGAAGAGGAGGACAACAGGACAGGCGGCTTGTTGGGTTCGTAATGCCCAGCAGTCAGTAGGATGGAGTGAAGGTAATAAACCAAAGCGTTCTGGCTGCAATAGCCAAAATTAATCAGAAAATATCTTCAGCTTCAGGCATCCATCAGACCTGATATCCCACATGGAGAAGAGGCTTGATGGCTGATGATCACGCCCAAGATTTGTCATGGGCAGAGATGCGTGAGTGAGTCACTCAAACTCAGCTCCCGTTCAGACATTTGTGATGGCATCATAGTCAACTGCAAATCGTTGATCTGGTTCCTCTCCTCTGCGCTGCATTTTGCAGATAGTGCAGGAGTTAAATAGTTTGCTTTTCAGACTCCCAGTTTTGCACTATTTTAGAAACCTATATTCCCCATTGCTTGGCATTCTAATGCATGGGCGTGAGGCAGGTCTAACCCCAGGTTTTGCAGTACACAAACTTTTTTGCCAATTCCCCTCAGACCTAGGTCCAGATCCATCTTGCTTTGCTGTCTGGACTGAGACCTCCATGTCTGTATCATCATACTCTTCTGTCCAGTCTCAGTCTCACCCAAACAGGCCCTGATATCCAATCTCCTTCCTACTTGCTCTTTTTGTCTTCACAAAATACAGTCAAAGAAAGATCTTTATCCTCCTCATTCCCACTGCTGTTCTCCCCAAAAAGCCAGCCCTCCCCTCAACCGGACCCAGGACTCTCTCCACCACCACCATGATCACCATCACCACAGGGATACAAGCAGAGCCCCTGGAAACCTCTCTGAGATCCAAACTTTCACATAAACCCTGCAAACACTGGCAGCCTGCACTTCAGAGATTCCCACTGTCACTGGGTGAAACAAGGTGTAACATCTGGTAGGCAGGGAGCCCACAGATTAGGAAAGTGCTTCCCATTGCCCCATGACATTTTTGAGCTCTTGAAAATGCCGCTTTCCTCATCATGCATAGTCTCCTTCCAGAGACATCTGAGAAGGGTGAAATTACCCCTGTGGTGTTACACTTCTCCTTCCCTGCCTGAGCAACACTATCCTCCTGACATATTGGGCAGCCTTATTGAGTAATAGGAAGAATTTATGCTGTAATTTATGTTACAAGATCCAAACCCCATTGCTAATAGATGTTGAGACTGTGTATAATAGTTTTCCTTTTAATTTGCGTTTTACTCTTTTGCTTTGAAAAAAAAATCCCTTGGCAGCTGTGTACAGAAGTTGATGTTAAACAAACATGATTTAGTTTGACAACTCAAATACTCAAGATTTGTGCCATGCCAGCATCCTGGCTCGTGTGTCAAGCCACAGCACAGATTTTTATTATACAATTGCCTGACTTTCCATTTTCTTGCTGCTGTCTTTTAAAACTTTTTCCCATTCTGGGCCAAGGCTGGGCTTGCCATAAGGCAAACATCAGATAGGGAGGACAGCTGTAAATGTGAAGTTTCCTTGCTTTGGGCACTTGCCTTTGCAACTGCAAGTAACTTTCCTTTAGCACAGGTTTTTTCCCTTAGATAATTTGGATTCTTACAGCATGCATTCAGGTATCCTGCTGCTTTCTGCTAAGGATTTTTGAGCCTGATTCTCACACAAATATAGATAGGGAGTAATTCAATTGAATTCAATGGAGTTCGGCTACTGTAACACTAGCATAAGAGAAACGGGAATCAGACACTGAACCTTTTTCCCTAACTTCCAACAGATGCCAAAATTGTATAGCAATTGAGCTAAATACCTTGCTTTTCAGACTCCTCCCAATAAACCATAGAAAATCCAATCAAGCCTCCTCATTCAAAGGAATTTAATTACTGTGTAGAACACTTGCAATAAAAGCCTCTTATGCATAAAGAAGACAGCTTTTTCTGCAGCATCCTGCCTGCACCGCATGGAATAATTATGCCTCTTGTGAATCATTACCTCTTTATTCCATGAAAAGAATGCTCTTTTAATATGATTACAATATGAAGAAGACACAGACTATCAAAAAAACAAACAGCACATTAAAAGAGCCCTGCTAAATAAACAGCATACAGCTTTTATTGCTATGGATATAAATTGCTCCAAAATTTGTGAGCATACACCAGGGAATTTTTGACTTATGTCATATTCCCTCAGTAGTCTGAGTAAAATAAGATGTGCAGGTGAAATACCCTGTGGAAGGACACCCACTAGTTGTGTATGACAAGGAGCCAGACACTGCCAGTTCTCTTCCTGACCCTGCCTCACACTCTTTCCTTGATCTAGATCAATTTATTCTACATGTCTCTGCCTTGGGCTCCAGTATGGCAGTAATGATGCCTATTGCCGTGGACCAAGCAGGAACCTCCATCCATTACTGTTTGAAACGCACCACAGTGGAATGTGCTCTGGGAATTCAAAAAGTCCTACTCATGTCTTCATTGACAGGAGGTGAGCAGGGATCATCTCAAGCAGCCAGGTTTCTAAGCTCCTGATCTTCAAGTTGACATGAGCAGTCAGTAGACTACAAGAGCAACTCATCAGAGTCACCTCCTCCTGACCAGAAGAAGCTCATGATGAAATGCAGGTCACAATTAGCTTAGGAAAAAGGAGACTGCATTCAAGAATGTATGGTTACAGGGTTTAAATCACACAGTTTTAAAAGGTGCTGGTCAGCTTCTGTGCTCCTCGCTGAGCATGGGCTGCTTTGTAAAAACTGCACAAGCTGGTGCACCTTGAGCAACCATGTCTCCATGAACCCATGCCCTGCAACGGTCTGCCCAAGTCCAGGAGAGACCCACCACGTGAGAAGGAAGAGGCAGGTGGGCCCAGGAGACTTTTCAGGGCACAGAGAGATCCATTATGCCCTGTGGGTTTGACACAGTCCCTGGTGACACTTCAGCTCAGGAGGAGATATCTTTGTTTCATTATGCCCCTTCACAGCAGCAGAGAAGGAAGTGAAAGTGACTGGGAACAGTCTGCACGGGCTCACCAAGGATCAGTCATACCTGACCAACCTGATTGCCTTCTATCATAATGCAATTGAATTTGTGGGTGAGGGGAGAGAAGTGGATGTTATTTGCCTTGACTTCAGCAAGGCTTTCAACACCATCTCCTACAGTATTCTTGCTTCCAAGTTAGAACCTTATGGGTGGGATGAGTGAGAAACTGGTTGGATGATCATGTTTAGTGGGTAACAGTTAACAGGTTGCATGGAGGCCAGTAAAAAGTGGGGTACTACAGGAGTTTGATCTGTCTTCCCACCTGAATTGCCCTCTGATCCTGCAACTGACGTCTTCACTCCAAGCAGCAGCTATAGATAGTAGGGGAGGACCATGGCAAGGGCTCATGGGGGTTGTCCATGGTCCTTTACAGTGGCACAGAAGGCAGAGGGAGGGACAGGCCCCATTGTTCAAAAAGACTGTGGGAGGTCTTTGTGTTCATATTTCTCCAGCTCCTTGTTAGTTTGTACCATGAAAAGCTGCATAAGCTGGGTTTCCACCAATATGTGTGAAAATACCTGCATTTTGCAAGCTCCCAGAAGGCTTTGTAAAGCGCATGGCTTTCACAGCTACTAATCCTGCTTCGACCAATTAAGGAAAGACATGTTTTCTAAGACAATAAAAGAAAACATAACACTCTATTGAAGTTTAAAATGCAACAGTTTCATAAATCTGTAGCTTAGCACTTTAGTATTCTGTCGCACTTCTGCATTTTATTTTCTAGGTAGTCAGCAGAAGGGCAAACACTAGTAAGAAATTAATACAGAATGTTTTAAAGCAGGGTTTATGAGGAAACTGCTTTGAGCCTTTGCTTTAAGCACAGTAGTGCCCATTACAACTGTTCACCTCCCCGAGATGCTCAAGCCTTCTTGGTGTAGTTTTCCTTCCATGAATGGTCCACAGGCAACTAGATGGAAAAGCCCAAGGTGGTTGCATCCAGCACACCTTAAAATGCAGCAAAGAGGAGAGAAAAAAACCCAATTGCTTTCTCAATTAAAAAATGCACATTTCTTTAGCTGAGTTTCTTTAAAGTAGTAGCCTGTATAGTGCCTAGCCAAGTTCCAGAAGACAGATCAGGTCAGCTGAGAGTTAAAACAGCATGAGAGCCTGCAGCTTAGCTCACATCTCAGCTCTGCTGCAGACCTCTGGAGTGACCTTGATCAGGTTATCCATCATCTCTGGACTCCAGTTCTCCATTAGGATGAAGTAAAACACTTGTTTTGTCTCTCACATCTGTAACATGTTATGTCATTTGCCTCAGCAGTATCTTTATGCCACTACAGTGCACCACAGGGTTGTATACTGCATATGTGAATGAAGAAAACATACAGTGCACCTCTGCTAACATCTGGGGATAGACACTCCAGAGAGACAAAAAAATGATGCCTTTCCCATTGTGCATTAGGAAAGCAAATGAAAATCAATTTTAAGTCAAGCTGAAAATGAAGAAGAGCGTACACCATGAAAAATTATCCTTAGTTGACATTTTCCTGAAAAGATCTAATCTCTCACTTTTTCTTCTTCATCTTAAAAAAAACCCCAAAACCCAAATGTAGTCTGCTAAAATCTCTCCTATAGATAAAAGCTCTTTCTGGATTCCAGAGACACTCTTGAGTCTGTCTTCTCTCTTCTCCTCCCAGACCAAACACATCTTCTGCCACTTTCCTCACCCACTGCTGCTCCTTCATCACTTCTCTTGTTACATCCCTGTCCTGGTTTTGGCTGGGATAGAATTAATTTTCTTCCTAGTAGCTAGTAGTGCTGTGGTTTTTGCTTTTGTTTGTTAATTTATTTGCCCTCAGCCAAAATAAGGATAATCCCTCTCTTCCTTCACCTGTTTTAGGCTTCCTTCCCTTTCACCCCTCACCTGCTCCTCACTCTGTTCTTCCCTATAATCTCTTCCTGCTGCTTCTTCCAGCATATTCCCACTATCTTGATCTTGCTCTAATGCTGCTTTTCCACACCAGCAGCACCACCCTTTTTTCCATTTTGCCAGCTATTCTCCTGTCTCCTTTCCTATTTTCTCTCCTCTCACACTGCTGACCTGCATAGCCATTTCTCCTGCAGGCTGTTCTTCCATCCTTCTCACACTTTCATTCATCCAGCTTTTCCTTTCCTGATACCTCCTTGCCTTTCTTTGATTTTGTCCCCAGATTACCACTTGGACAGCCGAGCCTGAGGACAGGGCCGTGAAGTGGAACCAAGGTCCCTGTTCCCAGTTAACAGCCATGTCCAGCATCACCATGGAGTGGCTGCAGCTGACTGAAGGTTGCATGGGCACTGATGGAAACCCCAACCACACCTCTGAGCATGCCACTCATCCCCAAACCAGAGGGTCCTCTTTTCACACACTGATAGCTTCCTGGGATAACTGCCCTTCCTTCTAGGCTAATGCTTTTGTGTCATTTCATAACCTTTTACCCCACCAGCTGCCAGGCTTGATCATTTGTATTTGCTCTAATTAAATTCACCATTAACTTCTTTTCCTCACAGTCAGTATAGATTTCTTCCTTTCTTTTCTCTGCCCCCACTTTTCCTCTTTTGTGTTGTCTCCTATTCTTCATATTGTTTAGTGATGGGGTTTGCTCTCTGACCCTTCATGTACCTTTTTAAGTGCTACCATATATTTTCTATAATGGGTTGACCAGATGTGAACTCCATATTTTAAGTGGCATGATATCATAGCTTCCTCAGACCTCTCCTCCCTCCCAGGCAGGGCCAGTCTTTTCTCATCTCCCAGTCATTTTGAGAGAAGCCAGCCATAGTGTCAAAATCCTATTGAGATACTTCTTTGTATAGTTTAATCTTCACTTCTTCACCCGTATTTTATAGTTCCTGTACTTGGCTTCAGTTCCTAGCACAAGGACAGCATTTGCTATGTCTGAGAGACGGGGCGGGGGGGGGGGGCGAGATTGGGAGGGAACAGTTTTAAGCAGCTGTGGAGGTTAGAAACCCTGAATCTCAGCCATCATGGAAAGAAAACTGAAAGCAGGGAAACACAAAAAGCAAATGCAGAAATACAGATGGAAATACTTCAGGTGAGTTTAACCATCAGGATGGTGTAAGCCAGAAAGGGAGAAAGCAAGGAGACCTAAACAGTTTAAGAGTGTGTGAAAGATATGCCTTGGTTCTGAACTGCTGTCTTCTGTTTTAACATCAGCTCCTAGAGGATCAAAACCCAACTTTTTCTGTGTCTGCCAAACAGCCTCACATATTTCTGTCCAGTCAGAAATGGACCTTATCTTCTTTGTAGCTGGAGCCTGCATGCATCTATAAAGATAAGAGCTTCCTGTGATGGATTAAGACTCCAGCTCTGCCTGCTGCAATTTATTCTGGGATTAGAGCACCAGCTCATTCCTTTCACCCATCCAGACATGAAGCACAATGAAAATATGATGTCACCCGTTAGCAGGCGTTTCCATGCTGTGTCAACGCCACTCTCTGGTGCATGCATCTGCACCCCGCACAACTGGACAAGGAACAGACCTTTTCCACACCAGCCTGTGGCTGCGTGGTTTGGCTGGACAAGGAGAGCATTACAGGGAGAGACGTCTGGTTTGTGGCGGCAGTGCCAAGCTGCTTGCTGCTTGCCAAGGCAGAGTGGCATTGAGACACATCCCTGAGGAACCACAGCATCCCTGAGGCTGCTTCAGAGAGGCAGAGAGTGAGCAGGCAGCCCAGGGCATCCTCCAACAGCAGTTCAGGGCTGTCATGACTGTGTTTTTCAGTTTATGGGATAACTTTTGCATGGGTTATAGGAACATGCAATTGCATCCACTGGGGAGAAAAAGGAGGGAGATACCGGTCAGAACAGGAAAATGTAAATAAGCCTCATCCACTTGTGAATGTAGATATTATGAACACTGAAACCATGGTCACACTGTGGAGATAAAATCTGCAGTGAATACTCTAGGGCTTAGCGTGAAGCTTTACTGCACCATGTATCATCTCACTGTGTCCTAGCTGCTAAAAAATATTTTGCAGTAACTGAAATGCCAAATCCCGCAAGGAGAAGCTGCCAGTCAATTAACATCAAAATCCTGAATTTTTTAGAGAATTTTCCAAAACCCAGTGTTGTCCTGATTACAGCAACTTCAGCATAGGCAATTTTTTTTCGTTATTTTAACAATTTCCCTTGAGTATTTGCAGCCCAGAAACAGCCACATTGTGTTTAATGCAGTAGAACCGGGGAATGAAACCAGCTGGGAACAGATCAACACAGTTTTATTGCCCAAAATGAGTAAAAAGGTAGAGTAAGTTCACAAGCTAGCTGCTGACAAATATATTTAATAATAAAAGATGCTCATGTGTATGATTAACCCATAGATTATATATATATAAAAAGATATATATAAAGATATATATAAAGATATATATAAATATATGTATAAGTGCTTGGGAATGATTAAGTCTTATGTCACAATGCAGAGATTTCAATTCTGTCTTACATCATAAGCAAATTGTTTAGGCACTGCATACCCATAAGTGAGGGCGAAGAGATTTCAAGGCATAGGGATCCAGCCTTTAGAAAAAGTCTTCCTTTAGCCTCTTCTTTCTGATTTCAGACTTTCTCCTCCATTCTCTTCCCTTCTCTCTTGCCTTTATGTTACAGCAATGTACATCATGAAAGGGAGATTTATCAGGGTTGTACAGTTTTGTGTCTTAGCACAGCAATAGTTCTGCACTGGTAAAGGGAGACGGGAGAGGCTGCAATTGATCTTTCCTGTCTCCAGCTTCTAGCAGTACCTAGAGGGGCTTTTCTATACAGGTAGTTTACAATATATGCTGTATGCTTATAAATCAGCACTGATATAAGTCACAAAAAGCTGTATACAGACTAGACTAGATGAAAATGACTGTGTTATTTGAAAAATTCAAGGTGTTATATAGTGGGATTCTCTGCACTGAAGTATTTAGCGCATTTCTGTTCTGCTACCATCACGATGAATCTCCCTGAATTATATTGCTTAGCGCTGGCTTGAGATATTGAACAGCAAATTTTTGTTTGAAAAACAAATAATTTGTCTACAGAAAAGTGCAGTAACTGCAAAATAAACTGTGTTTGTCCATTAATAACTAAAAACCTCATCCAGAAATCAGGCAGAACAAATATAAAGCAAAAGCCTGTGCCTGTGTTTATATGTAGGTATGAGGTCTTTCATAAAGTCTTTGCTTTGTTTCTCCCTGCCCAGTGCTGCAGCTCAGCTGGACTTTCTGATATTTCTTCTGGGGTTTCTTCTGCCATATAAATACAACACAGCTGGGCCCTAAAGCCTTAGTTCCCTTTCACAAAACTTTCCTTTTCCTGTCTTCTCTGCTGCTGCTTGAGACATCCCTGGCCAATATCAGTCCCAGCAGCTACGAACTCATCAATTCCCCTTCCTCGGGTTTATGAAAAACCCCGACTTGTATCTGTGACAAATCTGGTGGATCAAGCTGGCTAACACACACGGCACTTGGATGGGTTTTCCACCATCAGTTCTGTGCTGTGACATGCCAATTTTGCTGCTTGAGCTATGTATATATTGAATGGCAGGTATTTGTATCAATATTTTAAAAGTTTAGGAATGGAAATTCCTGTTTCAACTCTAATTTAAGCTATTTAAAATCAAAGCCTGGATTCCCAACTTCAGACACTTTCTAAAGGAATCATGTAGCTCTATGGGAAAGTCTTAACCAGCTAAAACAAAATTAAAGCTAAACCAGAGCTACATTCAAATGATTTACCTGACCAGGGTTCTAAAAGAAGGTGCATGCTTCCTCCATGTGACTGTACATGCAAAACTTGAATTAAATGCTTGTATCCAGGGGTATTTTTTTCTGTAGTGGATATGATCTCATTCATCATGCTTCATGCATTTACGCCCATCATGTCATCCCCTTCCCTTATGCATGTGCTTTGATATGGGACAACAAAGCATCTTTCCTACTTTAAACTTCATTCCATAGCTTAGCACTCTCTTCTAACCTCCATGGCTGCAACCCAGGCGATCCCCAGTACTGCCAGTGCCTTTGCATGGCTTTGAGCACATCTCGGTCTGAAGGACAGAGCGGCCTTTGGGCTTCTCCTCATCCACTATTGGGAGAAGAGTGCCTACCCCCCCGAGGGTAGCTTTTCAAAAGAGATGTATTTTCTTGCACCATCTCAAGACTGCAGCTAATACAGCCCAGGAGAAGGTGGGAAGGAGGATTTCCCTTGGCCTGACTGCTGGAGGGACCTGGTGCTTCATTGCTTAGAATCCACAAGGAGATACAATTTCATAAACTTAAAGGAATAGAAAGGGACTCCTTATTTGGGGGTTAGCAAACAGTAACCACACAGCTTAAAGGTCACAAGGGTCAATTTATCAAATTCCACCAACTCTGTCAAGTTCAGATAAATTATATCACAGATGAATTTCATCTCTTCCATTCACCTCTTCTTTTTCTTCCTGCCAGGATTTGCCTCTTGGCATACATTTCATTAGTTTGTTCTGGTCTGGGTTCAGATCGCCTGAATGCTGTCTACTAACACCTTCATGAATCCCTCCATAGGAGCATTGCCTGACTATCTCTTTCAACTTCCTGCTTTTAGTTCCCAATTCTTGTGCCATTTTGAACAGTTCCTGTCCCTCCCTAGGTTTCTGAATGACAACATGTGGCTTCAGCTGCAGCTGCCTCTCTTTCTGTTCTGCCAGTTATCACCTTGGATACCTCCTTTCAGAAAGCCTGTCCTGGGGATGGTGCTCCAGCTGCAGGCAGGACCCCATTGTACAGGTCCTCAGTAGGATGCCCTGCCCTAGGGATGGCTGGGTCGGGTCTGGAAACGGAGGAGGCACGCAGCCTGCTGATGGATGCATGAAGTCCTGCATACACGAAAGGAAGGAAGGAAGGAATGCCTGCAGCAATCCTATCCTTTCTGCTCTACTGCAGGTTCTGCCATCAATTCAAATACCCCAAAGACCAGACAAACTTTTTATATTATACTTTGCTGTGGCTGGATGGCTTGTGCAGTTCCTCTGCTCCCTCTTTATGAGTGACCTTAATATTTTATTTATTGTTTAAAGGATAATGTTCATGGTGAAGGAATATATGAGGCAATAAATGGCCTTTGCAGGTAATTAAATGCTGAAGAGAGCCAAAGCTATTGATGGCCATAAAAGCCATTTATTCTGAGTGTGCCGAGAAGCCAGAAGCACTGTTCCTCATAGCATGCAACAAGACAAGATTAAACAAGCCACGCTACTAGAAAGGAGAAAGACAACATTTTTCTTGCCCTCTTAGGGCTTGAAATTTCTGAGCTGCTGTTTATTTGGTGTTTGGAACAGAAAATATTGATTGTAATAATATGTGGTTTTCTATCATGTTACTCTTTTTTCCTAGCTGTTGTAGAAGGCCTTTGCACATGGTGGCAAGAATTATTGCCCTCCTTGGACAGATGCTCAGATAGGGAAGGATGACTTGCCCTTACAGTCAATGGAAAAACCTCTGGCAAAATCCAGCTCCCGTCCTAGTGCCTTGCCTACTGGTCACAGTCTTATAGTGTATTGTTATAGCACTTCTCATACCAGTTTTTCAAGTGCTTGTAGATAGAAAGAGCTCCCCTTCCAATTTACAGAGGTACCGATGTAGCATAGAGTACCTCTACCTCCTGCTGTGCTTCTGCTACATATGTGGCACTGCCTCCAGCCACTGCCATGAGGAAAGGTGCTGTGGACAGTGGTAGGGGACACCATATGGTATCTATGCATACAAGTTTGACTTGGCCATGATGAGACAAGCAAGGCTGGGGACCTTATTCACAGACCTGTCTGTCTGCCCCTGATGAAAGCAAGAATACAGGGTGGCCACAGGAGTGCTTGCATAAAGAAAGATTTGCTGCAGGTACATGCAGCCACGCTCTGCATGGAGAACAGCAATTGTCTACCAGTACAAAATAACCAAAACCCAAGGCTCAGGACAGAAAGAACAAGGAAAGGATTGACTGAAAGGGAAAAGAAGATGCCTACTGAGTTTGATGCTTCCCGCATAAGAGAGTCTACTTCAATATTTATGTCTACCATCAGGTTGGCAAGAAGCTTTATAGCAGACTTTCTTTCCTCTGAAAAATAACAGTCTAATATTGCACAAGTGCATGTCAACAGTATGTAGGTGTTCCAGAAATGTCCCTTTCCCATGTTCACATCCACACCTCCATTAACTCAGCATGGGAGGACTTGTGAAAGCTGTAAACAGAGGGCATGGATGGAGGCACTTCACAGGATTAACTTCCCATCCATGCAACCCCTGGCACATTTGACAGCATTTGATGCAGAGGTCACCCAGATTTTGCCATCATTTTAGTTCAAACTACACTGCCACTCCCATAGAAAATTCTGGTGTACAGGTACAGAGGTGCTTTGAACTCAGATGCTATGGCAACAGGTAACATCTCAGGATTTGCTATAATGCAGACCTGAAGATGGGCACTTCCCAGATGATGTCCTAGGAGTCATCCCACAGCTGCTCCTCACAAATTGCTCTCATGAGCCAGAAAGTCCCCTCACAGCTGAGAAAGAGCCGTGGGGTATGTTCCAAGATGTGCCAAGACACAGCAGTGAAGCCACTGACGCTTGGAGACAGCTGGAGATGAACACTTGCCCCATGTGCAGGGCCACTGGGCACCAGTGCGAGAGGCATTGGCAGGGCAGGCAGAGTGTGGAGGCTCAGGTGCAGGGCGGGTAATACACAGCCAACAAGGCTCATTGCAGAGGCCGGTGCTGCATACAGCCCAGAGCGTACATATAAAATATCATTATAAGTGATATATGAATGTATCAACAAATCCCACCTGGCTGGTACACAGCCATTAGCATCTGGCAGTTTGCTGTGAGCACAGGTGAATAATGGCTTCGGGGCATGTGCTTCAGGGTGAGGTTAAAAGGTGACTCCTGTATGGTGTAAGTGGATTAATATGACTGGACATGATGCTGGCTTTTCCCTTCACTTCTGGCAGTGTAGATCAAGAGTAACTGCACAGAAGTCAATACATGTATTAAATTCATTGGGACACAGGGGCTGAAAAGCACATGATTCTAAAAGAACATCTCAATTACAAGCTGGAGAACAGAAACAATGAAAAATGTGGCTGCTTTGCATGGCTTCCTGTGGTGCTTTATTATGGCCCTGCTCCTTCCAGGCAAGCTCTATCCCAACAGGTGCCCTCACAGATCCATCTGTGAAAAGAGCTCCTACTGTCCTTCTTATTATTGCCACTACAGGGAAACCCCATCTCCATTCTGTGTAGCAGAGGTCCCCCCTTGTGCTGACCTTGCTGCAGAGGAATGCTGGCTCCTGGGGAAGTGGAAGGAGATTCAGGCAATGCAGCATTAAACACAGACACAGTGGCTCAAGCCCCAGTGCCTAAAACTGGAGTTATACTAGTGGCACAAAGCTGTTGAATACATCCTGATATGATGAACAGGAGTGTTATGTATCTGCCTGGCTCCAGCTGAGCACAGCATGAAGGTGCCATAGGTGAGTTTTCCAGAGCAATACCTGGCTGCACAATGAAACCAGCCACCAGCTCTTGAGCCTGCATACAGCAATGAAGATGGTGGTTAGGTGGTGAGCTGTTGACCTCTCCCAGCCACCCCCAGGCTCATGGATAGGTTTCAGCAGGGCAACCTGGGTTCGCCAAATTGGGTACACCAGGTCAGTGTCAGTAGGGTGCTGAAAGTATTCTCAGATCTTGTCTTATCATATTTCTGTTAACCTTTGATGGAAGGAGAGCTCCCTTTTTGGGGGCACCAGCTTAGAGAGCCACCTGAGCACCTGGCTGCTCTGGAAACACTGCTGCTCACCACAGCCTCCCTCACCTGGGGACCATCACCTCTCCCATGTCCCCACTTCAACAGGGAAGCACCCAAATGTCTGCAGGCCATGCTGACCCATGCTACAGCTCTCTGTCTAGCCAGCCAGTGGTTACCAGACCTCAGGGTGAACAAGCCGGAGCCTTAATCCTGTGTATATATCCTCTCACTGGTGGAAAGTCTTAATCCTGTGTATAACCACTGCCCCCAGCTATTTTGCAACTGAAGTTCTCCACTGTACCACAGTCCTACTGATGATGGAGATATAAAAGCTCCAAAAGCCACTGCCTCTTCCCCTATTCCCCTCAAGAGAGGAGGAGAGCCCAGGTCAGCACTAGCTCTGACTAGCGTGGGCTACCCAGCCTATGCCACCTCCAGAAGGGGGCTATTAATTGTCTCCCCTGCAGTGGGAGAACCAGGGAGGAGAAGCCTTCCCTACATCCACATCTCCTGCCTGGTCTGGGGCAGAAGTAATTTTTGCCCTTTCCTCAGTGGCTGTGCAGGGCCAGTGGGAATGGTGTTAGGGACATCTGCATTGGAATTATGTAAGGAAGGAGATGCTCAGAGTGTAAGAGCCATTGTAAAAGCTTTGGTTGTGGAGTTGCCTTCCACCACATACAGCCTTGCCATACAGAAGTAAATGCAAATGTAAATGCAAATTAAAATGCAAATGGAAACGCAAATGCCAGGCCTCCTGGGCTGCACTCACTCAGTCCTTCAAGAAATCCCTTGACCTCTGGGAAACATTCGGGTTGCTACAAATGTCCTAGTCCAGAGTAAAAAAAGTATTGCTTTTCAGTCTGGGTTCCTGCCTTTCTTGCCCTATGTGTAAGAGTGGCAGCTGGATATCTTTGCATAAAAAGGCTATTTCTGCACTGTGCACACAGCCTACTCCCAGCTTTAGTGTGCAAAGCACATGCTTAGGGTCTTCCTGGCAAACAGGTGATTCATGGGTGATTACTGTGGACGCTAAACCACCTTTCTCTCAGCTGCCAGCATGTATCTGCCATTAAACTGAATGCATGAGAGAAGTGTGCTCCCCAAACACCCACAGAGTTGTTAATAAAAGAGAAGGAAAAATAATTTAAACCAGGAGGAAGCCTGCAGGTGCAGTGAAGGTTCTGGGCCATAACTTTGCTTCTTTCTTTTTTCTAAACTAGCTTTTGCCATGTCTGTAGTAGAGCCCCAGGGCAGCTCTCTGGCCACTCTCTAGCCACATCCATAGGCATGTGGGACATGCCTGCAGCACCCTGGACAGGCCAGGACAGGCTAGCACCCTGTCCCAGCACACTAGGGTGTGGGCAAGAAGGAAGCCCACGTGTACCATCCACCTGGGAGCCTAGTGCTGCTCAGGGCAGGTGCTTCTCTGGACCACCACCATTCTTGGGTGCATCTGACCCATGCCACAGCCCTTCCAAGCTTCAGCCCACATCATCAAGCACTAAGGGACCTTGCTGGTGCCCACAGGCATTTTAAGCTAGGAGAAATGCTCCTGCAAGTAGCAAAACAAACCCCTTAGCAGTTATGACTCTCATTTAGGTTTACTCTTATGGGTAGAGGGGGCAGACTGGGATCCAGGCTGAGTGTGCTACAGGTAATGAAACTGCATTGCTGTGAGTGGCTCTCTCCCCTCTCCCAGAAACAGGTCCCCTCAAGTGAAGGCAGACTGTGCTGCTTTGTAGGTGATCCTTAAAATGACCAGCATGCAAGCAGGGAAGCACATAGGTAATGAAGCGATGGGGCAGTGCTGGGGCAGAGCATACCCATTAGATCTGTGATTTCCTGTTTGCGCTGTGATGACATCAAAGTTTGGGCTGGGGTTCATGCAGTCACCCAGCCCCCCACCTCTCACTGCAGCCAATGAGCCAAAGGAGTGCACAAGCAGTGGGGTCTGGGGAGCAGGGACAGGCAATGAATGCTCTGTGATGGGTTTATATCCTTTAGTGTCTAATAATGGTGGTTGAGTTGGGTGGAGAAATTTCCCCTCTACTTTCTCACCTGCCTGAAACTTGAAGCAACTTAATCCCTTTCAGACTTACACCCTAGGGCAAGGTATGCTTGAGGAGGGCAAAAGCTAGAGGCAGTCAGGACAATGGGATCATATGAACCTTGTTTCCTTAGGAAAGGAGATAAAAGAAACAAAGAGATATAAAATAATTTCAAAAATTATCCCTATCACTGCTGGCGCTCCTCAACACGGTGGTTTTCACCCAGAAGCCTCCCCTGTAGCCACAGGGGAGAATACTGCAAAGCATCCCACAGCCTCCCTCCGGAAAGGTCCCACAGAGACCTGCAGTTCTCTAGCATGTACAACACAAGACCAAAAAGACCAAAAAGTCATTTCTTCAGCCCTATTCAATCTTGAGCCCAAGCTGATCAACCCTACCTGCCTCCACCCGTCTGTTCTCATACGCCTCTGGGCTTTCCGACACGGCATTGTACTGCTGGAAAGGCTGGTTGCTGAAGAGATTGTCACACAAGAGGCTGCGACAGAGCTTCTTCAGGAAGCGCAGGACATACCCGATGCTGTTCACTACCAACACGTTCATGAGATGCTGCTTCCCCTCAAAAGAAGCTGAAACTGGAAAGCAAACAGGAGCAATTCAATACCTGAGGATGCATGGCAGGAGAGAGAATGACAGCAGGGGAGAAGATTTCACGCAAATATTTGTATGCCTTAAAATATTTTACTTAATTACCCCACCTGAAAAACAAAAAATATTGGAGAAGCTTAAGGAGCTGAATTTGCGTGAGCGAGATCACCTTCCCCTTGGGACACTGAAAGATGCATGGCCAGCAGTGCAAGGATTTCTAATATATGCATTCAACTGAAAACTGTACTGTATGATTAGAAGGAGGCAATTATGATACCTTGGTCTAAGGAAGGAGAAAGTGATCTGCCAGTGATGGGCTATTAGGCTGACTTCAGCAATACACAAGGTTTTAAAAGATAACGTGGAGACAAGGAATAAGGACATGGCTGTGGATGAATAAAAGGTACCAGGGTCGTACTGAAGCAAGGACTACCAGCTTCATCATGGATCTTTATTTACAGATTTAATTGTATGTATAGGCAAGGGAAGGTTGGCAGTGGAATTCAGTAAAGTATGAGAAATTGTTCATCAAACTGGAAAGGATTGCATATGGAAGGTGGGTCAGGAGACAACAACAGACTCTGCTGGCAGGTAACCCCAAGCACTGGAGAGGAGTCAGCAGTAGTCTGCGGTGCACAAAAAGATTTTATTGATGCTCTAAGCTAGAGGCATTATCAGTGAGGACTGGGAGATTGTACAGAAAGGATTGGCTGATCCTGAGCTCTGCAATAACAAAAAAGGGTGGAAAAAAATACCAGAAAAAACTTGGCAATCCATTATCGTTTTAAGGAGCTTCAACATGACCTGATGGGAGGAAAATGATGGGACAGGCTCACCAGATGTCTATGAGCCTCCAAGGTGACACAGCAATGGGAAAGTCAGATATACTTCAAGGAAACATTGAACAAGGCATTTCCAGGAGAGACAAGGGAGTGTCAATTCCGCTATATAACATCCTAGTGAAACCTTAGCTGGACTGACAGGCTCCATGCTGGTCATCCAGGCTTGAGAACAATGAATTCACAGTTGCAGATGTGCACAGGCAGGCCACAGTGATGTTCAGGGGACAGAAAGTTTCCCTGTGGCACTGCAGCCATCACCATCTATGCTACGTGGGGCTGTGGGATGACACTTGCACTTCTTTCACTAATACAGTGACCTTCCTCACAATGCAGAGAGAACCTGAGAGAAACTCTGCATTTCAGGCCTAGCAGGATGAAAACTGTTCTCTAGAAACACATCTAAGATTGAACTCAAGGGTGAGAGCAGAGCAATTAAAATTCCTGGACAAAGCTGTCAGGGAATATATTTAGCCAGGAATCAAAAACGACATAGGTCCCAGACATCAGAGAGGTGGAGGGGTCACAATAGACCCACCAGGATCAATTGTAGCAGGTCACATTCAGGTTTCAACAGGTTTGCAGGGAGGGCTACATGATCTGGCTGCCTGAACTCCACCACCTGGAAGGTTTTTTCCAATCCTAGAGCCTCCCATCACTGCTAATAAGTATAAATTGCAATGGTAGGTGTATAAAGTTTGGGATAACTCTAGAGAATTCCTGCTGGCCTGAGCTGCTGTAAGGGACCATGCTTCACTGCCAGCTGAGCATCTGTGAGCCAAGCCATGGGAAGACCAGAAAATCCATAAGAAGACCCATCTGTGCTGCTGCTGGGCTGGGACTGAGCTGCAACTCAAAGCCACGCCATGACTGTGAGGCCATTCACCCTTCCTTGATGATTAGAAAGGGCATGAAGTTGGGAGAAACGTTGACCAGCTGCTTTTAGCTCAGGTACTTGAAGCTGAGCCAGCTCAGAGTAATTGAGACCAAGGCGTTTGGCAGGCTTGGTGCAAAAGGTGACTCTCCTGCTTGTAATGAAAATCATATACACAGCACAGAACCAGGCAAAAATGAGGCTTTGCACTAAATTGCTTCAGTCTTGTGTCCCTGTGAACAAATCTGGATCATTCCTACAGTATTTCTGATATCCCTTAGGGAAGGCGCACCTGTGATTAGAAAGGAGAGGGGGAGGAAGCGGGATTTATAGGCTGTATAGAGGTCAAAGCCTGAGCTCCCACACAAGTGGGTCCCAATGGCACAGCTGAGCTGCTGTGGTCCCTGCAAAACTGATTGGACTTGCAGTCCTTGGCTTTGTGTTCATGCCTGACTCATCTACTGCAGCTCACTGGAGAGCATTGTTCCCATATTCCCATCATTGTTTCATTCCCACTGCATCCCTATGTGCTAAAATAATGTTGCCAAACAGATATTTTACTGTGATTAAAAGAAAAATTCATGCTCAGTCTGAGAGAAAGGCCAGGGGATTTAGTGTGGGACATGGGAGACTCATCAGGACACAGCAAGAAGTGTCACTGTGTGAAGATGAGATGCTCCTGGGAAGTTCCCTCTGATCTTTGATTCTCTCCAATATATTTGCATATTCCTGCTGTACGGGGAATTTGCAGTTACTGCAGCTAAGAGCAAATTTGATTCATGAACTGAAGGCAGAGGACACACCAGCAGCTGAGCTCCGTGCAAGTTTTCCTTTAGAACATGTGGTGGCAACGTGTGGCATGGAGCGGGCTTGCAATACTGCTCATCTATGTATGGCTGCCTGAAAACCTCAGCTCACAAGCTTGGCCTCAGCACTGTTGCAGAGTGGTAAGCGCAGGACTCTGGAGCTAGCCCTATTTCACCCCTGAATCACTGCTGCAATACTCTTTACCAATATACTTTCATCTGACACTGAGGCAATTCCTGCAGCAGCTCATTTTACAAAGCTCCAAGTGATGTTCAAAAGCTGGCTGCCAGCTGATGTGAATGGGACAAGTAGGACAGTCAGGACTGGGGATCGGGTGAAGAAGTCAAGCACTTTCCAACTAGTCTCACACCCCTTACAAAAATGCTTTACCTGACACCATCTCTCCTCCGTAGCCCTGCTTGATGAGTGAGAAGACCGCCTTTTGCTGGAGCGCGCAGTCGATGCAGGCCTGCACAGCCTGCTGCAGGGCTGCAGATGGTCTCTCTGGCCCAAAGTGCTCCGGGAGCTGCTGAACTTTTTTTCTGTCGAGGTACGGCCCCAGGTTTGCTTGTTTGTTGACATAAATGCAGACTGCAGGCACAAAATCCCAACATGGTTATTACAGAATGGCCTTGAGATCATCCTAGCAAATACATTTCTATTTATTTCACAAGCTCTTCCACTGGTGAATTGTGACCATTTGCCATGGCACAGCCAGGTTTCCTTGCACTTCCTTCCACCATTGCCTAAGTGAAGTGAGCTGAGTTTAGATCTTGTTCAGTGTCACAGGTGAGGATAAGCCACATGCAACTAAAGAAGATCCTGTGCATGCCTGGGGTCTGCTCTCTTGCAGACTACCTTGTCCATGCAGCTGATGACCAGAAAAAAATGCCCAGGGAGTACAGGACAGTGACTAGCAAGGCTGACTTTAGAGCAATGGATAAACTCCAGCCTGAGGTGTGTTTTGGGTCTGTGCCCTCTGTGTGTTTTCAGAATGGTTCATTGAGGAGGTTTCTGAGAAGCACTGGTCTGAAGTGAGTTTCGAGAGACTTTCATTCATTGCTGCTCCTGACCTTAATGCAGCTGTAACTTCTGGAGGGCTATGCTGTGCTGGGCTGCATGGTGTGATGATAGAGACTCTGATCTTTGGGAGCTGCCTGACCCTCCATGTCCAGCCCAGCATTTTGCAAACTGCATCACCTCGAGGGAAACTGTACATTGCGTATAGTGCTAAATCCCTATTTGGTACCACAGCCATGTGACTGTGCTGCACAGGGCAACTGCAAAGGGATGCCTCATCCTCTCTGCAGCCAAGCCCTGCATGCCTCCTCTCATATGCCACTGCCTGCAAAGGCAGCTTTTCTACATGCCATCAGGCCTGCCAGCAATAGCCAAACGATCAGTGTTCTCTTCCTAGCATGAACTTATTTTAAGCTCGGCTGAGACTAACTGCATCTTGGAGGAAGCAGAGAGAACGCTGTGGTAACTAAGGCCGACTAAGACACAGCCTAAAGTCAGGCTAAAGTGAGACATATTATAGTAGCTGGCTGAGTGTGCTCAAGCTGTCATCTCTCAAACAATACAACATTATCCTCTGACAGAAATCAGATATGTGACGAAGAAAAGCCATCAAGCAGAGTGGAGGACATGATGACAGCTGTGTAAAGTTGGAAATAATTTACAGTTTGTATCACCATAATGAAAATCTACTGCGACTGTCACAGCGCACTCTGCTACCGCATCTCTCACTGAACAGCAGAAGGGGCTTTAGCAGTATATCCTGGGTAAACAGGAGGATAATAGCAATCATGCTTATCATTACATAGCACTTTACACCTTCCAAGTGCCAAACAAACAAAGGGATAATGCACTGAAAGACAGCGGTAGCATGCATGAATTGCAGGAGGCTGTCACAGTGCAGCTTTCCCGGTGTGTCACCATGCCAAACCTCTCCAAATGTGCAGATTATGGCTTCTGCCGTGACAACCCACTGGTTTTGTCTGGGGCTCAGCTGCAGGAGGGACTCTGCAGACTGCTGGAAATGTGCTGGGAACCTTGTGGGGGAATGGGGACCCTTATGGTCCTTTCTGTGCAGATAGGGAGGTAAAAGTTGGCTTGAGCCGGCCTTCACTTCCTGCAGCCCCTGCTCTGCTGGGAGCCTACACACACCATTGGGAAGTGCTGGGAGAAAAAGTGCCAGTGGCACAAGGAAGGGCAGATGGAGGTGTGGGGCGCTGCACCATCAGAACCCAAAATGATGTATAGAACCTCTGCCTTTGTGGCCACTCCACCAATGTGGTAGGGTTGGTGGACTGTGCCTCCTTGTTCCCCTCCAAAAATGGCACTGGGCACACCCCTCAGGGCAGCACTATGAAACACCACTCAGCTGATGTTTGCCAAGTGTTTTGCAGTCTTTGCATGTGAAGGGGTAAATGAGAATAAAATACATTATTGTCATCATCGTCACTACGTTTAGTATCATTCTGCTACCAGAGCAGATGGAAAACTTCTCCTCTGTGCATCCCAGCTAAGAAATAATGGGATTTATGCATTGTGCTTAGATTCTAATGTTATCTAATCCATTTATCCATTGAAATCTCAGGGTAAATCAACTGTCTTGTTGATTTTCTTCCCATCTACATCAGTTTAAAAGCATTGACCTATGTCACTTCTGGTAATCTAAGCAAAAAAAAAGAATAAAGCTGTGCTTTCCCTGTCTACAGTCAGAAATGACCAGGTCTGCTGCTGTGATAAGACACTGGGGTTTATATGTGCTGGTGACCCTTCCTATAGTCAAACCATGGCTCCTCTGTCCTTCTTCTCCCCAGAGCTCTAAGAGATGCTTCATGTTCACACTGGGTTTTAGTCTGGTCATTGCAACACATTTGATGGGGTGAGTTTTGGGTATAAAACTG
Source organism: Psittacus erithacus (assembly GCA_009867235.2). Taxonomy (NCBI): domain Eukaryota; kingdom Metazoa; phylum Chordata; class Aves; order Psittaciformes; family Psittacidae; genus Psittacus; species Psittacus erithacus. Next base: position 66,498 of record WYDI02002604.1, read on the forward strand.
TAGCACTCACAGGATGTTGCCTGCATTTCAAGAGGAATGGATCTGACATCTCCACTAAACTTGACACATGGCAGTCAAAATACAGTCTTGCATGACATCTCTTTTCTTTGTCACTGATCAACAGTCTAATCTGCAAACCCCCCATTTTTATGAGCTCTGGCTATTCTGGAAAGCACAGCTGTCAGCCCTTGACTCCTGCTCACCCCTTGGCCAAGGAGCACTTAAGTCTGGGTACCTGTGAGAGCCTGTGGGGTGGCCGAGTTAGGTATCGTAGCTGCATCCTGGGGAATTGAACTAATATCCGGCTCCGGTGTGCTTCTTGGTGGAGAGATTGCTAAGGGAGTCATCAGGACGCGAGACTTCAGCTGCAAAAAATAACCGGTTGGGTAATGAAAGTATACACAAAATATTCCAATTTTATTCCATCTATGTCACGCCCCATGAACTCCCACTCATTAGCAATCTGCTATTGCATCACTTTCTCCAGGCCACGAGCATCCGTTCTGCTCCTGGGAGGATACTGAAGCCTGACTGATTTGCAATGCCTTAAGTTACAGGATGCAAATATTATGCCATCCACCGTGTAGTTATTTACACCTGAGAAAAGTGGGTCTAACACTCTAACAAATCAGCACAATGGCATTTTATGACCCTTTTCATGTGGGTGTAAACTGTTTTCCACAACTCAGAAACACTTTAACTACAGGGTCTTAACTACACCATAATTTAGAGTCATATTCTGCTCTTGGTTACAGGGGTGCAAATCTTGTGTAAATCCAGTGAAACTAAGTGGCTACTTTGGGCCAACATCTATGTAAATAAGCTAGGACCATGGTCCATAGTGTGCTATCACCAGGTAGTAAATACAAACTGCTGCACTATGGCACCCTGTAATCTTTGTGACCTGCAGCCCAGCTTGGGGAAGTGAAGCACAATGGGAATTTATTGTGCAATATCATTACGTCTTTACACTGCTGGTACGTGGCAACCTCTCAACAGTCAAGTGATGATCAGGTCCTCATAGTTATAAAGGGCTGACATGATAGATGTGACCTGAAGGTACCACCCTTGCTTTTCCTTTCGCTCTGAAGGGAAGTGGGGAGAAAGCAGAAAGCCAAGCACAGAGCTGGCTGGTTTATATATTTACATATACTACACCGAGCTGTTCTTTTGGTAGGTGATTTTCTTTTTGTTGTTGTTTTTCAGTGGCCAAAGGTAAAAATGCTGGAAGTGATAAGCATAAGAATGAAGAGGAATTTTTAGCCCTGTCAAATCTGTAGAGTATTGCTTCTTTCACAGCATACACCCAAACCAGGAATAATGTACAAAGTACATTTTAGGTAGAAATTAAGCCAGATCCCTACCTACAAACCAGTTCTTGAGCAAGTCCTGGTACAGAGTAGAAGTTATTTTGGATAAAGATTGATGTTGTCCATGATTATGATTACAACTGTCTAAAACAATGGCCTCAGTTTAGTGTAATGGTAAAAACAGAAAGATGAGAAGGGAGAGGGAAGGTTGTTGGACTTAGTGCCTCCCGAGTAAGTTTTTAATAATTAAATCTTTAGCAGTTTGGATCATTCCTCAGTTACTGGCTTACCCCAGCAAGGACTTCACAAACAGAGAATTCAGGGTTTCTCTTGGTTTTGGTAGCAGGGTAGCCTGCGCTGGGATGGTACCCATCAAAACAAAGGAAGAGGCCGTCTTTGTTGAGGTGGGTATAATTTTTGCCTCCCTGAACTTTGCTAAGCCCTTCCTGAACTTGCTGCTTTATGCAACCTAGAGTTTCTCTCTGAGAAGCCTCTGTGGAAAGGTGGGCATTATAAGCCCAGACGGAAATGAAAGCTGGCTCTTTATCCTGACATCATCCCCTTCGGGGCAGTGTTCAGTGCCTGGGGCAGAGGATGTATCCCACCTGTCTCAGAAGTGAGACCACCTCCACGTGATGCCACTGCCTCCTTTCCCCTGGCATGGGCTAAATCCCTTTAGATCTAGCCTGAACAAGGGAGAAAGTGTTCAGTAAGTGAATCTAAGACAGACTATGAATTTGACCTCCTGCTGTGTGACAGCATAGGGTATTAGAGACCCTGAGCCAGCCCCTGCCTAGTGCTCACCTGCCTGTGTTGTCCTGTTTTTGTAGGGTCGTCTTGCCTTCAGATTGGGATCAGGAAAGATGAGTAGCAAAATGCTGTCAGCTTGTTTTCCAAGCAATTAAAATAAATGGGAGGAAAACAGTGTTTCAGAAATCAGGGTCCCCCCTTCCAGTTTGGGGTTTACCCCACGTGAAAAGATGAGAAGCAGCATGATTTGTTATATTCTGCAGCAACATGTTGTTGACTCACTTTTCTGTGGTGAAGTGGGACTGGCACTGTGAAACTCTGGGTAGCTCCTATGCCAGGTTTCTTGGCTTGCATTTGCTCATACACAGATATACGTATATAATAAATGCATATATACAGATATACGTGTGTTTGTACGTAGTATATACAGAGATACAAAAATATATTCATTTATATGGTGATGTACATATGTACTTGTGTATATATCTATGTGTACATATACATAAAAATATATGTATATGCATTTACACATGCACACATCTGTATAGATGCTATTTTGGAGACAGCACACCTAATAACTTCTGTTTCACTTGCATGTTGTCTCCTTAACATCTTTACAGGGTCACAGCCCTTTGGCTCCAAACACAGGCACACAAGTCCCCTCTGTAGTACATGAGCCTCAAGCACTGAGTGTGCGCTGCCTCAGCAGTACCATCAGCCCGGTTGATGTGGGAAAGTGCCTGGTAGACCTCTTTCTCTGCCTGTTCCCTGGCTTTTGGAGGCCCAGGCAGGCTTATGTTCTACAGCAAAGAAACAGAGATCAAGACCTTTGTAAACTCTCTAGCTTTGAAGCCCCTTCTTGGCAGTTTGCTTTTTAGCAAACAGTTTACTGCAAATTTAATTGCAACAGTATATGCTCTACAGCCTCTAGATACAGATAAATGCCATTTTATTAGGGGTAGCAGAGAATGTGCCTTCATTAGATTAAAATGAAACAATGCCTGATTACAGGAGACAGTACACTAGTAAAAATGGCTTAAATACCTCCTGGCCACTGAAACCTTGAGTAGTCCCTGAATATCACAAAGTGTAAATCTCAAAGTATTTCTTTTAAAGATGTCTTTTCTTGGACTGATTCTTCTCTATCAAGAAGCCAACTCATCCAACCGGCTGACTGATTGAGAGCTTGGCAGTAGAGAGCACATACACATGAAAGTGAAAAAAAGTGGTGAAGAAGAGAGTTGAGAGAGAAAAGGAGACAGGGAAAATGTGTCAGAGCACTTTGGGAAATCCTCACAGCAAGGCATTCAAATCAGCTTTTGAATATAAAATGTCATAAATTTTAATATGCACAGCATGAGATATAAAAGGCAATGGCTGCTTTAAAACAAGATGTATAACCAAACCCCCACGCTCATGAACCTTCTACTACAGAAAAGAGGTGACAGAAAGCTGGTCGGGACTTTAGGGTAGGAAATAAATGTGTCTATTTCACCAAAGTCACAGTACATTAGATGTAGTGAGATCATGGGCACTTGTGCCATTGATGCCAGCTGCAGGCTTGTCTGAGTATGCAGTGGCCATGTACACGGAGGACTCTTGAATTCTGAAGTTTCTGTTCTGGCCTGCATACCCTTTTGGAGCAGTCAGGATTCATCTAGCTGGTATTTCTGTCATCCCACACCAGAAAAAGTGAAAGAGGGTGAAGAACATTTCCCAGATGATAGCTCTTTTTCCCTTCTGAACAGGTTCTTTGCCAGATTGTATGACAAAATACACAGAAAAGAAACAAGGCGAACCACAATGCAAACTTTCCCTGTACTTTTCTTAAACCACTTATATCCTGGTTGTCCCTTGCCCTGGCAAAACATTTCTAGAAAATGCTGGGGTTCACCCCATCCGCATGGGTCCTTCCAGCCAGGAAGAGAAAAACACCTCCATCCCCTGCAGATGTGCACCAACGTGAGTGTCTGGGCCACCTGGGTCCTGCCCCGTGAGCTTCCGATGGATGGTCAGAAAGGTGCCATTAAACCTATACTAGGAAAGCACAGAACTTCCAAGTACATGTTCTGAGGTCCTTGGCTATACCTCCCACTCTGGGCATTTGGCTGGGGGTAAGGAGGTTCAGTGTGAGGAAAGCCAGGGCTCAGCTCAGTCCCTGGGGGCAGAGAGGGGTCAGCGCTGTGCTGGCAAAGGCAAAACACAGTCCAAGGTCTTTACCACCTTTTCTCCTTGTATCATGCAATACCTTTCTTCCACACAGCAAATGATGCAGGGGAGTCTTCATGTAGCCTCCTACATCCCCTACGTGTTTTGCAGTAAATGAGGCAGGTAACCTTAAAAGAAACTTATGCAACCTTGAAATCCAAGGCTGTATCACAGGGCAGGTGAATAATCAAGGCATTTTAAGTTGTCTGTCCAATCTCAGTCCCAGCATATCCGAATCCTAACTGCTTATTTGTCATCATTAATGGTGACTTCTAAGGCAGCAAGGGAACCTATATCCTGTAATGGAAATTGTCACTTCACACACTGTCCTGCACAGGGCAACTCTTGCTGCCCAGCCTGCCTGGCAGGAGCCTGCAAGGTCCGGGCTGACTGCTCATCCCAGGTTTGGGCTGGAGCCACCTCTCCAGGCAGAAGCTGCTTTGGCAGGAGCAGCATAGGAACAAATTCCCCTCAGGCTGCTTGGGTGGGGCCATCACTTTGTTGCCCTCTGAGTTGTCTTTGTTGCAGGGCTGCCCCATGTGTGTGTCACTCTGATGTCCTCTAACACCACAAATCCCCCCATGAGGCTAACAGCCTTCCTTCATACATGCTTTTCTAGGCAGCCCTTTGAGGCTGCCCTTCACTTACAGCCAAGGAAATGAAACTTGTCTATATCTACTAACCTACCGGAATAGAACTTTTCCTAGAGATTTAGACAGTCAGAAAGAATATTATATTTAGGGGAAAATGTAGCATTTTATGGCAAATAGCTCTGCATCAGATACAAAACAATTTTTTTTGGAAAACAGCTGATGAAGTTTTATAACCAAAGCTGTGATAAAATAAACAGGATAGTGAGGAAAGGATTTTACTTGGTGGTGAAGCGTGACGAAATGTCATTTTAGGAAGACACAGATATTTGCTTTAATATCAATGAAAACAGGCAATGGGTCATCTGGCTATAAAGAGCATGTAATTAAAAATGTCTGTTATTCACATCTCGGTCAAAATATATCTAAATCTAGGCTGTAAAACCCTAGTTTGCTAAAAATTCAGAAATATTTTTCCATCTGCTCTGTAATAATTCAGCTATCTGGTTGCTATAAAGAATTTGGTTGTCTGCCTTTTGGGCAGGGAGTCATTTTTTAAAATGCATTTAAGTCTCATGGTATCTGAAAGTCATATAATTAGCAAGCTAATTAAATCAAGCTAGAGTTCCCTGTCAAAAAAAATGTAATCTTTGGCTTGCTCTGGGGAAGAGGTTTTGATGGAGGGGGGTTCGCTTCAGCTAAGCGCACAGCGTACAAAGGCACATCACAGAAAACATCGCCCCGGCGTACAAATCCTATAGTGCAAATAAACAGCACCAGGCCAGATACCACTGATGCTACAGCTCACGAGTGTCAGCTCCAGAAATTTAAGCCATCAGTTATAAAACAATGCCTTTTCACTCACCATCAGTCACCAAGAACTAACATCATCCCAGTTTCATTGCCTAAGGAGGGATGCTGTCACCTCCCCACTAGGTCCCTAGAGACGGGTAGGAGGCGTGTGTGGTACCCAGCTAGAGGAAAAACTTCCCTTCAGAAGAAAAAGGGGAAACTAATAAAGTTGCTAGCTGTGTCTAAAGCTCAATATTACTGCAACAATTTAGGCAATTTAAGTCTCCCTTTTCACTTCTCCCACTTACAAATCCATGGTGATTGGTGAAAAGCTTTTCCACAGGCGTATGGGTGCATTTGGGGTGGAACAGAACATACTCCCCAGCTTGCTTTTTTTTTTTGGTCAAAAAAAGATCAAATGTAAACGCTGAAGTAAGAAACGGGGTCTGCAAGACAAGCAGGGGCAGGAGGGATGGGTCTGCTAAAACTCTGCATACAAGGTCGTTGTGGTGTTTGGCAAATCATTTAATCATCTCAGGGACTCAATTTCACCACATCTCCAAAATATTATTATCCCAGACTTGGATGGTTTTGATCTAAAGAGCCTACAAGTGACTCAGCTTTCCTGATAATAATATAAATTATTTCTTGTAATAAATAAAGTACAAAAAAGATAATAAATAATAAATAAATAAATAAACTTGTAAAAACAAATACCTGAAGTAAAACAATTCAGATGTTTCTGTCCCAGAGTTACAACTTAATACTAAAGTGAAAAATTATTATTTTCATATCTCACATTTAGCACTAGAATATTTGCCCTAGTCTTAGCTTGGACATGCAGCTCTATTATGGGCTACAGCTGTAAAACTGTGGTAATCTCAAGAGGGACATCTGAGCCTGCTGACAGGTTGGCCCTGTTTGGCCACTGCTGCTTTATCATTCGTGTTACCAAAGTTAAGGCTTTTCAGAAGAAATGGGAAACTGCAGCTGGGACCGTTTTTTAGCTTTGCAAGGTCTGTTTTCAGCCCACACTGAAACACACTTCAAAATGTGCCCTCATAGAAGAGAGGGGTTGTTTGATGAGGCAGGAAAGCATGGAGAGATGCAGCAGAACACAAAAGATGAGGAGAAAGCATTAAGGACTGAGTTACTGATGTGTACTGATGTGTACTGCAGTAGGTGTTGCACAGGGGGACGCAGGATAGAAATTATGGAAATGGGATGCAGAGGGGTGGTGAAGAGGGCTTGCCTGGAAAAGTGAAAGGGAGGACGGAGGATAGAAGCTGGAGGATGGGAGGAAAAAGAAGGTTTGGCAGGAGGTGAAAAGGAGGGAAGGGCAACAATTAGGGTGCCCTGCTCTCGATAAGCCCAAACCTAAGGAGCTGAGACATCTGGTCCCTGTGCCCAGACCTTGACCATGAACAAGGAGAGACCCAGGGAAGAGCTGGACAGCAAGAAGAGACAAGACCTTCTGCAGGGTTACTCACTTCTCTGTTTTAATACTAACAGTCTTACTATT